>WBNM01022438.1:0-41665 GCA_013399055.1 Ramphastos sulfuratus | reverse complement strand
AGAGCTGGGGAGGGACTTTTTCACTCTTTACATGGCTGTGGCACATGGACACTGCCAGCATGCAGTGGGGGCAAGCAAAACAGCAGCTTTGGATTCCAATCATGTCCTGGCCTCAGCTGGCCAGCCTTGGCCAGCCCTCAGCTCAGCAGCTCTTTAGGAGGAATCCTCCCCAACAGCTTCAAGACCTGGACACTTCAGTGGGATGCAAAGCACCACCAAGCACTGCCACTTACACTACAAACTGAAGTGGGAGGGAAGAGTTTTCAGTGCAGCTGCCATGGGCCTGCAATGCATTTCCTCCCTCTCCTGGCAAGTCATAAACATATTTAATGCAGGAACAGGACCCTGTAACAACAGCTTAGGGGTACCAGCACAAGGAGGCAGTGGTGCCAAGGAGTGCTTCTAGCTGAGCCCTGCACAATCATGAGCCAACCACAAACCCTACACAGGGCCCCTCTGCACCCTCTCCTGCAGGAGCCTTAGAAAAGGCTGCAGGAACCTCCTCAAACCCTCCTTTCAACACACACTGCCCTCTGAAAACCTCTGCAGAGATGCCGAGGGGCATTTTTTATCTCCTCTCAAGTGACAGGATAAGAGTTTGAAGACTTTGTGCAAGAGGAGTGGATTCAACCTTTTTAAACCTAAGAAAAAGAAGGGAAAGAAAGGCTGCCAGGGGGAAAGCAGTGGCATGGCTCAGGGGGAAACATCAGCTTCATCACCTTCATCACTCAGCCAGGCACCACTTTGCCCTGCTGCACCACAGTCAGTGTCCCAGAGCTACATCTTTGCTCCTGCCTCCATCTCTTCATTTTGCTATCAGGTTTCAGCTTAGATTGGTCCAAACACAAGAGCCAAGCTGCTGACTGATTACCCAACAGCTGGGCTGACCTGGCCAGCCTGGCCTAAGGGGGTCTCAGGAGCTCGGGAAGTTGGGCAGGAAGAACTGTAATGAAATTCAACAAGAGTCTGGCACCTGGGAAAGAACAACCCCAGGGATCAGGATAGGTTGGGACTGAGCTGTTGGAAGGCAGCAAAGGGGAAAAGGATCTGGGGGTCCTGCTGGATGGGAGAGTGCCCATGAGCCAGCAATGGGCTCTGGTGGGCAGGAGGGGCAATGCCAGTCTGGGTTGTGGTGAGTAGGCTGAGAGAGGTTCTCCTACCCCTCTGCCCTGCCCTGGTAAGGTCACATCTGCAGTGTTGTGTCCAGTTCTGGGTCCCCCAGTCCAGGAGGGACACAGAACTGCTGGAGAGAGTCCAGCACAGAGCCACAAAGATGCTGAAGGGAATGGAACAGCTCTGGTAGGAGCAGAGCCTGAGGGAGCTGGGGCTGGGAGCTTGGAGGAGCCTGAGAGGAGACCTCAGCAATGGTTATCAATATGTGCAGGTGAGTGGCAGGAGGCTGCAGCCAGGCTCTGCTGGGGGATGCCAGTGCCAGCACAAGGGGCAAGGGTGGAAGCTGAGGCAGAGGAAATTTCATGGAAACAGGAGGAGGAATTTTTTCCCTGTGAGGGTGGCAGAGCCCTGGAGCAGGCTGCCCAGGGGGGCTGTGGAGTCTCTGCCTCTGGAGACTTTTCTTGTGTGCCCTGCCCTGGGTGATGTGCTGTGGCAGGGGGGTTGGCTGATGATCTCCCCCCCCATTCTGTGATTCAGGACAGAAGTGAGTTTTCACCTTTGCCAACAGAAGGTTGGGGCTGAGTGCACAAAGGCATTGGTAAAAGAGATTCTCTCATGGGAATAACATGGGAATGGCTGCTTCCAGTGGGATTCCCCCTTGTCCCCATTAGATTTATCTTGGGAAACTGGAGTAAGTCTGGGGGAGATCTGATGATTAAAGATAAAATTAAGAGATCCTGCAAGCAGTGGAGGCTGAGTTACAACTTGGATGCTGGCTGGCACTGACTGGCACTGGAACTCCAGTCACAGTGAGCACTCCATGGACAGCAAAGTGCCCTGAGGGGCAAGAAGGCCACTGGTATACTTGGGTGCTTTAAGAAGAGTGTGTTTAGAATGTCAAGGCAGGTTCTCCTCCCCCTCTCCTCAGCACTAATTAGACCAAATCTGAAATACTGTGTCCTGTTCTGGGCTCCCCAGTTCAAGATGGACAGGGATCTGCTGGAGGGAGTCCAAGGCAGGCTATGAGGATGGTTAAGGCATGGGAGGAAAGGCTGAAGGACCTGGGGCTGTTTGGCCTGGAGAAGGCTGAGAGGGGACCCTATCAAACTATCTGCAGGGTGGCTGTCAGGAGGATGGAGCCAGGCTTTTTGCACTGATACCCAGGGGTAGGACAAGGGGCAGTAGACACAAATTCAACCACAGGAAATTCCATTTGGGGAGCAGGCTGCCCCAAGAGGTGGAGGAGTCTCCTTCCCTGGGGACATTCAAAACTTGCCTGAATGTGTTCCCCTGTGATGTGCCCTGAGTGGCCCTGCCCAGGAGGTGCTTTCCAGCCCCAAGCATTCTGTGATTCTGTGGTCACAACTGGAGGTGTTCTGCTGACTCCCTGGGAAATGGGATGGAGTCCTCTGGGTTAAAGTTTCCATGACTGTTACCCCAGTAACCAAAACCACAGTCAGGTGCAGACCTCATAGTGAGGAGATGCCAGATGCTGTGCAAAGAATCCTCAGAGCCTGGGGAAGCCATCTGCAGGTGAAGTAAAAAGAGGAATGATCCTGGCACAGAGACTTCTTTGAGTTACCAAAACCTGGGCAGTATCCATATCAACATCTACTTGTTTTGCTGAGTATCTGTTTTGGGTGGCCTGAAGCTTTCCCCTGTTGCAACAACCAGGCTGGGGAAGCTGCTAAAGTTCTATTAAAAGAAATCATCCTGAGACCTGGGGCACCTGAGGGGATTCCTCCTGACAGTGGGTCCCATTTCACGGTAGGGATAGGACAGGAAGTGTCTCAGTTCTTGCTTCTGTGTTGGGATTTACACACTCCTGGAGACCACAGCTCAGTGGGAAGGTGGAATGACTGAAGCAGTCCATAAAGAGACAGAGTTCTGTGCCACCCTTAGCTGCACACAACAGCCCCCAGGGCACAGATTCACAGCCCCACAAACTGTGTTGGGTTAGAATGGACCCTCCAAGAGCATCCTGTGCAACCCCCTGCAGGCAGCAGGGACAGTTCCAACCAGGGCAGGCTGCACAGGTACACACTGAGTCTGATCTTGAATGTCCACAGAGATGGAGCCTCCACCAGCTCCCTGGGCAGCCTGTGCCACTCTCCTCACCCTCACTCTGCACAACTCCCTCCTGGTGCCCAACCTAACCCTGCCCTGCTCCAGTTCCAAACCATTGCCCTCGGCCTGTCCCCACAGCCCCTTCTGAGCAGTCCCTCCCCAGCCTGCCTGCAGGTCCTCTGCAGATACTGAAATGGAGCTCTGAGGTCTCCCTGGAGCCTTCTCTTCTCCAGACTGAACAGCCCCAGCTCTGCCAGCCTGTGCCCATAGCAGAGGTGCTCCTTAATGGCCTCCTCTGGACCCACTCCATCAGGTCCATGTCTCTCTTGTGTTGGGGGCCCCAGAGCTGGACACAGCCCTGCAGGTGAGGGCACAGGAAGGAGTTAGTCCCTCTGAAACACAATGCAGCAAACTATCCTGCAAACCCTGTCACAGCAAAAGCAGAACAGGTGCATGAGAGAAGAGCATGGGAGGTGAGAAACTGCTTCTTATCCCCTGGGTAAGCCTTGGCACCCTCACACAGGGACTCTGAACCAAGGAGCTCCACTACCACCAGACTCTCCAGTGCATGACTTGCAACCAGGAGACCTGCTTTTGGACCTGGAGAGATGAACCATCAAGAGGAAAATGGAAAGGGCCTTGTACTCCCCTGCAGACCATGTACACAATGGTACAGGTGGAAGGAACTGACTCCTGAAGTCACTACACATGGGCCAAGAAAGCACCAAGAGAGTGGACTCCTGAGCAAACTGGTGGACTCAAATTAGGATGTTCCAGGACCTAAGGAATGGTGCCTGGGATTCAGAAGACCCAGACTGGAAGTCGAGCTGCCCCCAGGGACTCCACATGGTGTCCAGCTGTAGGTACTAAGAGTGTTTGCACAGCAGGTGCAGAATCCAGCTGTGAGGTGACAAAGTGACATGCTCTGGCTGATCCCTTCTGCCCAGTCACAAATTCCTATCCCTGAGACTCCAGATGAGTCTTTGGGCTAGAAAACTGCCTCTGCCCCAGCACTGCTGCAGCTCCAGTACAGAGTCAGTGGCAGTTTCCCTCCTCAGGGCAGGGTAGCAGGTGTGTGACTGAATCCAACTCTCCACTAACATTCAAAGAGTAAGTTCCACGCCTGAGCAGAAGCAGGGGAGCAGGAATCCCCTCCCAGGCAGCAGGCAAGGTGAGGACTCCTTGGAGCAGATCACTCAGGAGTGCTGCTGTGCCCACAGGGCTGCAGACCAGCTGGGAACAGAGTTCTGGTCCAATTTCTTTGCCAATTCAGGTCCTATGGCAGGACCATTCTCTGCTCTCTGCACTTCTGGCAGTGTTGGGTCTTTCTGGAGCCCCTTCCTACATCACATTCCCCCTGCCACTGACTCTGTCTTGCCTTTGCTGTCTGACAGGGGAGCAAGCAGGGGATGGCTGCAGCGAGTCCGACACGGCTTCACCATCCCTTATAAAAAGGAGCTTTTGGTCATTTCCTAGCAGTAAAGATTAAATGAAGTATTATAAAATGAACTGCAGGCACCCAGAGAGCACTCAAGTGAGAAACTTCTCTACAGGGTTATTCCTGAACACTAATCCAGACCAATCATTTCCTACAGTGACTTTTTTGCCATGAGGTCAGGAGGTCACTTTTAATCATTTCCCCCAAACTTCCCTTTCCTCTCTTCTTTTCTACCTCCATTTCCAGTTTCAAGCATTCCAATGTGCACAGAAACTTTTCCATTCTAATGCAGACTTGGAAAGGGACAAAACACCAAAAAAACAGGAACAAAAGGAGCTTTGCCCCACCAGGCAGCAGTGTGTGGGGTGAGAAGTCCAACACTGATTTAGGAGAGACACTGCACACACCTGGCCTCACTGTGCCCATAGGACCCCCCACTGCTGGTTTTTCACTCCCATTCTGGGTAGAACACATGGAACTCTTTGCTGCACTCAGTTAACAACAGTTTGCCAAACACTGCTGAAGTGAGGAACTAATTTTGGTCCCATGATTAAGGAAGACAAAACCATCAGGGAAAGAGCAGATTTGTGTATTGGTGCTGGGCTACCAGGCTGAGGCAACTTCCCCCCACACACCTTTTTTTTTTCTTTGGGATTTCTTCCTTTTCTTTCTTTTTCCATTTTTTCCTTTCCCCCCCGCCTTTTCCTTTTTCCCTTTTGTATGCTTATTAGGAAAATTGACTTGTTTCAGGAGCAATCTCTCTACACCACCCCCCCCCTCAAAGACCATTCTTTTCATTTCCACCCTGCCACTACACACACCACCTCCCTTACCAGCTGTGCTCACCAGTCTCTGCCTCAAAGTGGCTTAAAAGAAACTACCAAGAACATCTTCAGTGGAAAACAGCAGCAGAAGCTGCTTACAAAGAATCTTCCCAGGTACCAAAGGTGAGCTGGACCCCATCTCCCCTGCCCTGAAGCAGAGAGCTCTCTAAGCCAGTTTTCCTCACACACAGAAGGATTTACAGCTGTCTCTTTCTGGGTGCACACCCTTAACTCTTGTCTGCATCCTACAAACCCCTGGGGGTCAGCCTGTGAGTCAGGTTCTGTGCCCCCCGACCCAGGACCGCCAGCTGTGTGTTGTGCCAAGCAGAGCCCTGAGCAGCTGGGAACTGACTTTGCCATTTCCTTCAGCTTTGCTCCTATGTCACAAAAAGGCACAAGGAACATTACAATGCCACTTCTAACTAGCTGAAGGACAAAGAATTCTCACATTACAAAAGCATCCAAATGCTTTCAGTGAGAAGCTGCTCCCAGCACAGGACTCTCTGTGTGCTTTTGTAGCAGCCTCTGAAATTCAATTAAAATGAACTTCACTGGCAAGGTAACCTGGTAACTTCTTGAGTTTGTATCAGGTTTCATTTGGGAACAGAACATGAAGACAAATTTTTTTGCTTAATTCCTATGCTATTATGTTTTAGATACACCAATTTAACTTCTTACCATACTGTATCAACAATCACTGGCCTCAAAGCTTCTGTGGTGTGATTGATCAGTTCTTGGTAACACAGACAAACATGGGAGATGTCTGCACAGCAATTTTTCACTCCAGACATGCTTCTCTACTCAGACACACTAAAAAACACTTCCTAGCTGTGGAGGTGATGGCTCACGAGGCCTTTTCAAGCACGGGCAGGGTTAAGGACTCTGCCCTCTGCAACAACCAGCAGCTGATTCTGTCCTTAAAACAGGGAATTTTAATTTCTCTAGAAGAGGCTTGAAGCAGCCTGGTTGGCAGAACAGAACAAGTCATTATTTTACTCCAGAGGGTTCAAGCACACAGAACTATTCCCCTCATCAGCCCTGCCTGTGCAATCACAGCACATGAAATGCACAACACATCTCACTCACAGCAACATGGTTTGCCCCCTCTAGATGAGTACACTGAGCACAAGCCTTGCTTTTCAGTGTTAATTAAAACTCCTGTCCTGAACTTGGGAGATGCCCAACTAGTTTGCTATGCTCATTTTCAGCTTTTTGAAATGTACTTACTGGTTGCTCAGGTACGTCTTGTGGCTCTTCCATGGGTGTTAGTATTCTAATGCTTAAACAATTCCAATCGTGTGCTCCTCAGCAGTCTTCAAAGCCTGTCAAAAAAAAGGTGTTCATAGCTTTATGTACTTTTGGGGGGGGCTTATCATTTAGGCTATCAGAGAGCATTCATTGTTATGTATTCTACCCACAAGCTTCCTAAACTCGTGTGGCCATCTCCCAAGTCAAAGATGAAATTCATGTATGGAAAGATTTCATAAACAAGGGATTTAGCTGTGAGCTTCCAGATACACACTTCTGCTGGCACGTGGCACAGCTCTGTGCCCGGCCTGGGGCCATGCTGCCTCCAGAAGCTAATGTGTCAACCAGACATGTGCACCATCACTTTAAAGGCACTTTAAATGGTCAAGTCTGGTCTACTAGGTCAGTAAACAGCATGATTCAATCTAACCTGCTTTAATTTAGAACATTTATATAACAGACCAAAAAAAAAAAAAAAAAAAAACCCAACAAAAAAAAACCAACAAAAAAAACCAGGCCAAGACTGGACACCTAAATGTATTCACCTGCAGCACTGCTCACTGCCACAGCCACACAGCAAGGTCAGTATTTCAACTGCACTTTTGGAAAGGAAAAATTTGATCAAAATGTATACAATCCTTTTTACTTTGGAAGCTAAGGAACGCAGTAGCATTTAGCAGAAAGGTCCTGCAGACTACATCAGAGAGCTGCTGTCCCCCAGGGGCTTCAAGCCACGGAAAGGATATTTTGCAAATTCCTTTCACCACTGCTGAACTTTTGCAGTTTGCTGGGCAAAGATAGAGGCAGGAGTCCTCTACGGCTTCCCCCTCTGCCCAGCCAGCGGTCACATACAGTGACCTGTGCTTGGTTGCTCTCCTTTCACTCTCTGTTTTCAGAGCCTTAACCACCAAACGCTACCCTCTTCAGACAAGCTCCATCTCAGAGGCTGCATCACCAGCAAGGCTCCCACCCCAGCTGTCTCCTCCAGAGGCACACAAATGCATCACTGCACACACAGCAGGACCAAAGTGGGTTATAGAAGTCAGAAGAACTGCCGAAAACCACCTGGGAGTTTGGAAGATTTGAAACACAACCACTAAGTGTGCTGGGGTCCAACCTGCTCCTGCCTGGGCAGCCCCTGCGGCTCTGCTGCCGCCATCTGCTGCCCTAAGCTGCCTCTCCCCAGCCCTCCTCCTCTGTCCTCCTGCTCTCCCATCCCGGCCGGAGCCGTCGCGAAAGTGCCCCCAGGCCCAATGCCCGCACAGGTGCCCTGTGCCCAGCTGCTCCTTCCCCCTCCTGGCCCCTGCCAGACCTACTTAGCGCGGGTGCCGCACGTGGCCGCGCTGCAGCCCATGTGCGGGGCCCGGGGACGCTCTGCAGCCTGCGCTGCCCAGAGCCACCCTGGGCACAAAGGGGCTCTGCTCCCTTACGTGAGGGCAGGCAGGAGGCGAACGGGTCAGGGTCCATGCTTGCTGCTGGGGCAGCACTGCTGGCTCCCCTGAACAAAGCTGCTCTGCCTTCACTGCCCGAACCCGCAGAAGGCTCCACAATCATGCAGGCTCTTCCCACAGTGCACCCAAGGACTGCTGGCACCATGCCAGAGTTTTCTCCAGCAGCTTTAATTGGGTTTATTTAAATGCAAAGCTTACTTCCTCTTCTGTTCTTAGAGGAATAGCAGAGGAAAAGTCAAGACTTAAAGAGAAACTGCAGCATCCAAAGCTGAGGAAGAGGCACAGCCTGAGCCTGCCCTGCCAGCCGCTCTGTGGGGCAGCTGCAGCCTCCTCTCCTGCCCGGAGAGGCTGTGCCAAGCTGCCAACAGCTTCAGTGCCAAAGGCTGGGGATCAGCTCCCCCAGCAGGGCTAAACCCAGAGCCCAACTCCTCCAGCCCTCGGGCTGCAGAACCCCCAGGGCAGCTCCCCCAGCTCCACTGGCCCCTCAGAGCCATCTCCTCACACAGGGGCAGAGGGAGGCACCCACCAGGACTTGGGGTCCAGAAGGCAAACCCAGGCCTCAGCTCTGCTCAGCTTGCCTCAGAGCAGATGTTTAAAACCTGAGAATAAACAACACTGGGTTTTGGTTGGTTTTTTGGTGACACCTCAAATCCCAGCACTTGATTTCTAACTTGTACAAAGCTGCAGCAGTTCCTCTCACAGAACTTTGAAACTCTGACTGCAAGGGAGGAAATGTCAAAGCAGGGTAACAGCAAGCACCACTGGTCCTGCTCCCTGTTCCACACAAAGCCACAGCTTCCCAACATGGACTGATGCTTGCTGACCTTAGCAGAGAGGCAATCTGTGATTAGCAGCTCTGCAGGCAGCTGGGGCTTCGTCCCTTTTCCACCTATCTCTCCATTTCTTTGTGTGTGAGGAGCAGACTCTGTGGTGAGAACACTGCTGTAGGCTTCTAGGCTTGTGACTGGGAAAGCAGGCACCAAGTAAATGCACCTGAGTGCAAGGAGCCAGCAGAGGAGCAAAGGAGGAAACCTTCAGGAAAACAAGTCAAGGTTACACTTCTGAAAGGCAGCAGCAGAAGCTTTTTTCCTTTCTGGAGTGGTTTTCCTTATTTGCCTGAAGGGAATTGTGTGAATTCAACATTTTAGACATTCTAGACTTGATCTGAGGAGCCAGCCTGGTCTAATGCCAGCTTGCCCAGAGCAGTGTCCCAGGGCAGAGCTGTTCTGCAGGGGGCTTTGTTTGCTGTGATGGAGACAGCTCAGGGAGCCTCAGGAGCAGGAGGAAGCAGAGCAGGGGAAGGCAGCGCAGGACTGCCCCCAGCAGCTGCCTTCTGCTCTGCCCAGGATTGCTGTACCAGGATGCCCTGTCCAGAGCCCTGGCAAGGATCTGTGGCTTAACATGGAACAAATCCTAAGCCTCACACCCTACAGGTTCCCTTGAACCAGGTGCTGTGGGAATCATTTCTGACAGCGACCTGCTCTGGGCACCAGGCTGGGCTGCTATTTGCTTTCATTCTCTCCCAGCCCATCTGCCTTGCCCCTGCATATAACATTTCAGCTGAGGAGCAGTTAGTTCTTCTCTCAAGCTGCAAATAATTAATGTCAAGGATACTGTGATAAAAGCAAGCAGTAATTAAAGTGATTAGAAAAAGAGCTGCCTGAGTGTGGGGCTGTGCTACTCCAAACCAGCCACCATTTCCTGAGCACACAGCCTTAGTTAGGGTAATGAAATCACAGCTAGGGACAGAAAAGTAAAACAAAACCACAGAATCATTTAGGCTGGAGAAGCCAAACTATTAACCTAACACTGCACCATGTGCCTCAGCACCACATCTCCACGGCTTTTAAATCTCTTCAAGGACCAGGACTCCACCACTGCACTGGGCAGCCTTGGCCAGGCCTTGACAACCCTTTTGGGGAAAGCATTTTTCCTAGTGCCCAACCTAAACCTCCTCTGGTGCAACTTGAGGTCATTTCCTCCTGTCCCACCACTTGCTTCTTGGGAAAGGAGAGCGATCCTGACCTGGCTCCAGCCTCCTTTCAGGGAGCTATGGAGAGCAATGAGCTCTCCTCTCAGTATCCTTTTCGTCAGGCTGCACAATCCCAGGTGTCTCAGTCACTCCTCACTGTCCTGGTAAGGCATAAATCCTGCCAGGCTGGTTTAAACCCTCGCTCAGTCCTCCTTCTGTTCAGGGTCTGGAAGTTGAAGTAGATGGAGCAAAAGCAAAGCTNTAGAATTTTCCCTGTTTTGCCTTCCTATTTTCCCAAGTTCTGATTGTTTAAACTGTTTAATTCTGTGTTAATAAATATCCTTTGTGCAAATACTTCCTGTCAACCGAAAATCCAACGAATCTGAGGGAATTTTCCTGAATTTTTTAATATTAATAATAAAACATAATGTTCATAGGGATATTAATAATCATAATTCATAACAGGTTATTAATGTCTCATCTCACTCACCAGACTTCTGCTCTAGACCCTTCACCAGCTTCGTTGCCCTGCTCTGGACCTGCTCCCTCAATGTCAGTCTTGGAGTGGCCCAAAACTGACCCCAGAATTCCAGGTGCTGGCCACACCACTGCTGATCCAGGCCAGGATGCTAGTAGCCTTGGCCAGCCAAACACACTGCTGGCTCACCTTCTGTTGGCTGCTGGATCAACATTTCCAGATCCCTTTCCATTGGGCAGTTTCCATCCACCCTGCCCGAGCCCGGAGTGTTCTTTAAGCAGCTGCACCACTGCAATGGTGCAAATGAAACAAAGGAGTGGACAGATGCCTGGATGTGTGAAGTGCTCTGCCTGGTGACTCTGCCTGCAAACTCAAAACTGCAGAGGTAACTTCCCAGAAACAGATGTGATCTTGAATCAGCTACTGCAGCTCCAGTGGCATGCACAGAGAGGTAGGGGTGAGCAGAAGCTCATCCTGCCTTGCTCCTCCACTAAGGACTGGAATAGTTAACACAGTTCTACTTGTCAAAGCAAATGGTTTGTAAGTAACAGTGAATGATTCCCATGCATGGTGCTCAATACCACAAGAAGTGCAGTGCCTGGCAGCCATGCCCAGACTGGGCAGCAGATAAGAAATGGGTTTGAAAATACACCAGAGAGAAAATAAACTTGAGTTTAAACTCCAAACTGTGATAACTCCAGATCCTACTTTCTAATGGTATCAACAGGCAGGCACCAGTCCTGCTTTCCAGAACAATTCTCAAAAGCTTCCTTTAAAAGCTATCTCCAAGGCACCACATCTGGAGCCCTTTGCTAAGTACAGCTTTCTACCAGCTTCCTTCAGCAGCAGAGAACAGCTGTTGAAAAACACAAAGGCATAAAGTTAACACCTGAACATGCTGCCACAGACACCAGTCTGCCCATCTCCTACTTTATCCAATCCAGCACATCCCAGGGCAAAGATTTCTACTCTGTCACTGTTTTCTCTCACTCTGGGCACACCCCAGACACACACCCCACACCCCCCGTGGATAGCTGTTATTCTTCACAGCGTTCTGCAAAGAATACACCTCTGCCGTGAGGTCTGCTGTGTTGTCTGCTGCTCCCTCTCAATCCTCTCTCATCCCTTCTTTATTAACTGGGAAATGCTCAGAACAAACCAGCGCAGAAGCCAGAGGGCAGGCAGAGAGCATGACCTGGTTTGGAAGGGAGGAGTGTCCACAGTCCTGTAGGGCTGGACAGTCCTGCTTTGACTAAAATCTCATCATCTTAACATGGAAAAAAAGAGTGCAGTGTTTATAAAGTGAGACAACCCCTGAAAGGAGATGTGGCAATGCAAGCCCAGGCTCCCTCTCAGCAGAGCCTGTTCCAGCCACAGGCATTCTCGCCTGGCGGTGCCTGCCCTGCCGGGCTGCCGGCAGCTGCCTTCGGGACGCAGCCGCCGCCTGCCTGCCCAGCTCCTGAGCAATCTGGTTACGTTTCATTTCGAAACACAGCAGGGAAATGTTTAATAGGGAAAAGAACTGTTTTCATAAGTTCGAAAATCTGGAAATAACAACTTCATCCCGCAGAAAAACAACTCCCACTGAGCCCAGGAAGGAGCTGGCAGGTTTGGCTGCGGCCAGCGCAGCTGAGCTGAGTGCTGCGGGCACGCACGGCACAGTTCGTGGGAACAGAAAGGGAGGAGAGAAGCTGGGTCCCCACTCTGCTCCGGAGGGTTTAGCTTGCACTGAGAACTAACACATTTGTTCCCAAGGCACAAATGCTAAGGTACCCCACACCCTCTGGCTTTAGGTAACTCATCAATACCAGGCAAACCTCCAGAGCTGTTAGCTGTTTGTCCTCAAAGCTTTTTAAAGCAAACTTGCACCTTCCGTTTCCTTCTTTCTTTTGTTATTTTGCATAAGCAGCAGCCAAGGTATTTATCAGGGTGCCAGGAGTTCTGAGAACATCTGTAGCTATTTGTGTCTTAGCAACAGCAGTTGTTAGAGTAACCTGCTCAAAGAGTGAAGTACTGGACAGTGGAGGTTTTTTACTGGGCATGAACACCAGTTCAAGTGATGGTGTCCTACACTCCCTGCTCAGAGCCACTGCCTTTATTTCAGGGGCTGCTACACCATTTGCTCCGCACAGCATCAGTGCTGCTGGCAGAGGCAGGCAGGAGCAGAAGCTCCCAGCTGAAGCGGACAAGTGGTGCCCCCGGCCCAGCTCAGCAGTCTCCAGCAGCAGACAGCAGCGCAGGGAGGGCAGGGGCCTGGCCGCTCTCCAGCACCCCTGCACGCAGCCACAAGCGTGGGACCAGAGCTGACATTCCTGCCTCAGCCTCCACTCGTGGATGTTTCCCACCTGTCTGGGCCCTCTCTGAACCAGCTCCTGGGGCAGCTCAAGACCTGCCACGGAAAGGCTTTCTTAGCCGTCTCGCAGCTGGCTGCTGAGTGCCTGCAGTCCCTGTCCGGCAGGCTCCGGCCAGCAGCTCTGCTTGCAGCACATCCTCTGCCTTCAAGGCTCTGTACCCGTTGATTACATTCTTTCTCTGAAGGCCTCTGCTCCATCCCCCTGCCTCTCTGCTTCCTCCTGAGGCACAGCAGCCAGAGCAGCACACAGCACCTGTGAGATGTGGCTGCAGCCGTGGCTAAGGTCTGTTGATTTCAGCACCTCCCTGGTGCCCGCCGGCACCGCTGCCTTTTTGTTTGGCTGCCGTTTACACCGAGAATCACCTCCATGAACCTGGTACCAGGTCTCCTCCTGGAGCCACAGTGCCTGCTCCTGGCTCAGCCGTGTAGATGAGGTCGAGCTTCCTGTTCCCTGACTGCACCCCCGCAGCGGAGGGAAAGCCACTCAGACCCGTTATGTTAACTCTACCTAAGCTTCCAGCAACTTCATCTACCCTGAGGCTCCTCTGCCACCTCTGATCCCTCAGGTGATAACTTTTTGCCTTTGGCATGGTGTTTTATGGCTCGAAAGTTCAGTACAATCAATAAGCTTGGAGATTCCACTGCTCATTCCTTTCTCCAGACTCCCAATGCACAAACCAGTGTAAGCCCTGGCATGAAGGGTACTGTGCTGCTCTTGTCAACCAGCCTTTGACGTGGCCACTAAGCCCTGCCCCGGGCTCCCTGGGCTTGCTGATCAACTTAGAGGGCTTTTAATTGGGTTTTTCAGGGAAGACCCAGCAAGTAGGAGACACCGCAGCTAAGACAGGGTGGCAAAAATGCTCAAACCATCTCTGCTACAGGATGATGCAGAGACCTCTTGCACAGTTGGACTGAGAAGGGTAGCCACAACAGCACAGCTGTGGCTGAGCACTGCAGATCCTGTGCTGAGAAGGGAACGATGACATTTTTCAACAGCTGAAGAAACCAGTGACTGCAGACCACAGCTTGCAAGAGGGACCTCAGCCACCCCACCCCCGCCGAGTGCAGCGGTGGCAGGAGCAGAAGTCAGGTTTCTCAGTGCATCAAAGAGGCTTTTGCATGTGATGTGACAGGGCAAGAGCTCGAGATAACAGGGGAAGCCAAGAGGACAAGGAACAAAACAGACACAGTGCACTGTGTCCAGGAGACAGATCTGACAGGTACAGGACTATGGGAGGGCCTGAAGGAGCAATGCAGCCCTGGAGAGATGGCTGATCCCCAAGGACCCCCAGCAAGAGAACAGTCAATCCCAGCAGGTGCCACAGGAAGGTGGCTTGGCTTGATGGTGAACTTCTGGCTAAGCTGAAAGAAGCATCTGGGAGCTCAAACAGAGATCAGATAGATGTCATGAAACATGTAGGGATCAGAAGCATGCCAAGGGATGCAAAGGGCATTGAGAAGAGCTTCTGAGGCTCCTGTAAGCACACTGGCAGCAGAGGGCCATGCAAACCACTGGCCAGAGGCTGAGCAGGGCCAGCTGCCAACTGACCCAGACACAGGGAAGGCTGAGGTAGGTCCCCAGTGCCTGCCTTCCTTCAGGCTCTACCATCAAGGTCTGCTCTCAGGCCTCCCAAATCCTGGTGCCTCACAGCAGAGCTCTGAAAAGGCAGTGCCACCTATTACTGCCCCCAGCAAATACTCCCTGTCCTGGTGGTTTGGTCACCTGGGCTCAGGGCCAGGACAGTAACTGCTGATCTTGGGGACAGCTTTTCCAGAAAGCTCTCCTGGGGGGCCACAGCAAAAATCTCCAGTCCCTGCCTTGGGGGCTACTTTTAAACTGAGCCTCTCATCTTTGGCACAAACCTGAGCTGCAGGCTTGACTGCAAAGCTGTCTCACCAAGCACCCATCTGCCAGCCCAGGCTCCTGCCTTAACCCAGCTACCAGCCATTGCCTGGCCTGTCCTGCCAGACTGCAGTCCTTGCTTGTGAGGCCCCTCCTGCTGCCTACCTTGCCCTTCCCTTGGGGACAGCATGTCCCTGCTGCTCCCAGCAAATCCACAGACCATTCAGTTAAGGACAATGATGCAACTGGGAACAAGCATGGATCCACCATGGACCAACCTGACTGCCCTTTCTAATTCAATTATTTGCTCTGAGGAACCAGCTGTAAATATTCTGTATCTCATTTTAGTCATGCAGAGTCCTTCAGCAGCCTTGCAGCCACACTGAGCCAGTGGAAACCACAGACACACTACATGCTGGATGTAAAACTGACTGGACTGCCAGGTTCAAAACATCCTTTTGATGGCAGCTCTACAATCTAACCAGTGGCTGGTAGCAAAACAGCTACCTCCAAGAGCTGATAGTGCACACAACATCAACATCTTCACTGTGACCAATGCAGCAGTACAAAATCCCCTTCAAAACAGAAAAAGGTCTGTGGGTAAGACCAGGGTGGGGGGTGCAGGCCAACAGCCTGAAAGGCAGAACTGCAGTTCAGCTGAACTGGGATGTGCTATAAGAAAGAGCTAGCAGGAACCTCATGAAGTTCAACAAGGCCAAGTTCTGTGTGCTGCCTTGGGATGCAGGACAGGCTGGGAACAGAGAAGTCACAGTCCTGCAGGTAAGAAACTGATGGAGAAGTTCAACAGGCATCAGCTCTGAGTCCTGGCAGCAGTGAAGGTTTGTCTCAAGTTAGGCTAAAGACCTATCTTAGGAAAGTCACAGACAGATCCTTCAAGTGCCCAGAAGAGCCAACAGTCAGAGCTGCCAGGGGGAAGCTTCTAGTTGGATGTGAGGAAAAATGTACTCACCATGTGAGTGGCCCGTACTGGAAGAATGACCCACAGGGGCCTCAACCACCTCCCTGGGCAACCTGTGGCAGCGTTCCAGCAGCCTCCTGCTGCAGAACTTGTTCCTCACATCCAATTTCAATCTGCTCTGCTCTCATTTCAAACCACTGCCCTGGTTCTGCCCCTGCAGGCCTTTGGGAACAGTCCCTCTGCAGCCTTCTTGCAGGATATCCTCTAGAGTCCATCTTTAGCAGCAACAGTGACAAGAGATTCATTGTGCTTCTCTGTTATCATCCCCAGGTGCCCACTCCATCACCCTCAGTCACCAAGCAGTCCCAGCCAGCCCCTACCTGCACTAACAGGATGTATTACTACTGGTTTGAGTCTCCTGTGCAAGGAGCTCTGCAGCTTCCTTTTCACCCTTAAGGACACTGCTTCAGGCACTGTGTAAATGAGGTCCTCCAGCCCTCTGGGAGATGCAAGGATTGCTTGTTTCCAGGAGGAAGCAAACAAGATCAGGAAGATATCCTCAGTGCTATAAATTTCCATAAACAGATTTTCTTCAGCCCTCCTCAGTAAGCAAGCAGAGCAAAGACAGTGCTGGGTGCTCTGAGGGCAGAACACTTCCAGCACAGAGTGAAGGTGCACAGAGGGAGGAGCAGGGGACTGCTTCACCAGGGCACTGGTAAGTAGCTGAGCTGTGGCAAGTGGCAGCAGCCTGCGCTCCAGCTTCAGCTGCCATCAGCTGCAAAGTCAACTACATCAAGCAGAGTGCTGCAGCTGGAATCAAAGACAGGCTAAGCCTGCTCTCCAGTGAGTTTCCTGACAGAAGAGATAGGCAAGGACTACAGGCACAGCTCATCTGCACAGCTGCCCCCTGTGCCCCTGGGCAGCCAGCGGCTGTGGGCAAGTGACCAAGAGGAGCCCAGTTTGGGCAGGCCCCAAGGGCCTCAGGCTAAGCAATTCCTGTCCTCTTGCTCACCACAGCTAAGCTTTGAGGACCCAGAGCCCACAGGACTTCCTGCTACTTTCTAGCTCCAAAAACAATCAGCCAACACCAAGAAACTCCCCCCAGGGCTGTCACCTCTGCTCAGGCCTGTTGCAGCTAACAGTCTGCCCAAACTCTCTTGACCACTCCACTGACTGCTTCCCACACTGCAAACAGAAATTGCATCCTGGCAGCAGCTCAGCAAGAACCAACACTCCAGTGACATTTTTTCTCCATAGCAGCACCCACAAGAAGCCTCCTTTCATCCAGAAATCTGAACAACTTACTCAACAGCCTGGTGCTGCTTTTCCCTCAGCACAGAGCTACACTCTTTAGGTCCTGGGAAGCTACTGCACAGATCAGTAACTCAGGCAACTGTCAAACTGCTTTTGCTGTCTCTTTTCAAATGCTGGGAGCAAGGGAAGCATCAACTCATGGGGACTTTATGACTCTCTTCAGGTCAGGCAAGAGCGAGTATTTTGTAACTTCTCTTTTTTTTCTTTAAGCCAGAAGAATTCAATTCTCCTCATATCCAGAAAGGTCAACATAGCAACAGGCTCAGCATGAGAGCAACTACTGAATAGAGAAAGATAATAACACAGCAGAAAAATTAACCCTTCCGTGTCTTTATGGCTCTCCAGAATTCCAGCCAAGATAGGGGAGAAGAATTTTTAGAAGTAGTCCCTGTCACCTTTAAGTTCCTCTGTCTGCTAGGAAGGGCAGCTCTCGACACCCTCCAAGCTCTGGATGGACAGGAAATGGAGATTTAAAGCAGGCAGAATAATTAAGGCAACATCTTCTGAAACGTCAAGAGCTGCTATAAAGGTATGAACAAAACATCAGACATTGGCCAGCAGGGCAAGAGAGAAGATTCTGCCCCTTGACTCTGCTGACACCTCACCTGCAATCCTACCTCCAGTTCTGGGGTCACAGAGCTGCTGGAGAGAGTCCAGAGGAGGTCACAAAGATGATCCAAGGGCTGGAGCAGCTCTTCTGTAAAAAGAGGCTGAAGGAGCTGGGGGTGTGCAGCCTGGAGAGAAGACTCCAGGGGAACCTCAGAGCTGCCTCCAAATAGCTGAAGGGATCCCTCAGGAAGGCTGCAGAGAGACTTTTCCTGAGGGTATCTAAAGACAGGACAAGGGGGAATGGTTTGAAGCTGAGGGAGAGCAGGGTTAGACTGGAGCCGAGGAAGAAGTTCTTCAGTACCAAGGTGGTGAGACTCTGACCAGGGAGGATGTGGATGCCCCTTCCCTAGAGGTGTTCAAGGCCTTGAGCAGCTGAGTCTAGTTGAGAGGTGTCCCTGCTCATGGCAGGGAGGTTGGAGCAGGTGAGCTCTGAGGTTCCTTCCCACCGGAGACATTCTATGATACTGCAAATGAGACCAAACTCCTGTTCTAAAGTCCAAAGCGCTGAACCCGTGGGGTAGTTTTCTGTGACAGTATTTCCCCCAGAGGGATGCAAGAACAATCATGCCTTCAAAAACAGCATGGGGAAACTGAAAGGGATCCAGTGACCAAGCCTGCTGCAGAACACTCCCACCTGGGCTTGAAAATAGCTGCCACTTCCTTTTCTGCTTTGAAAACAATTACCCTTTTCAAATGCCCCTGGTTCTGAGTATGCATTTTGCTACCCTGATCATCTTCAATGAATTATAGTCAAGAGAGAATTTCTGAACCTCTCTCCAACAGAATAGGGGGAAAAGTTGTCACAGAAGAGACATTAGCGTGAGTGAAATCTTCCAGTGGAACTCCAGAGGACAGCACAGAATTGCAGGTGATGTTGACATCAATTGCAGCTGATCTGGACCATCCCCACGCTTTAAGCCTGCCACAGACTCTGTTATGTTTCAGCTGGTGACAGAGAAGCAGCTCTGTCAGTATTCAAACACAAGCAATGCAGACAGCAAGACTTGGAAGAAGCTCTGGGGATAGAAGAGCAGCTCTGCAGATGGCTCTCAGCCACCTTCTGCAGGACTGTTCAGGCCCCTGTGAAATCAGACAAGTCAGACAGACATGGGGTTAAGGATACAAGAGACTGAAAAACTTCTCAGTCAGCTCCATTATAATACTGTTATTTTTCTACATAAAAGCTTGGTTTCTAGTTCTCCTTCTGGGATGGATCAGTGACAACCTGGAAAAAACAAGACAGCAGTGACCAACACAGCCCAAAGTGCCACCACAAGATGAAGGACCTACTGTGCCAGGCTGGGTCTCCTGCCCACAGCACTCCTCAACATCAGGTTTGAGTAACTCATTAGGAGGAGAGCTGAACCTTGCAGCACCACCTGCACTAAAGCTCTGGATGTGGCTTCAAGAAGGAAGAAAGGACTTGAGAGGAAGTTACTGCCTCAGGGACTGGAGTGTCTCCAGCTGCAGCATCCACATTGACTGCCTTGGACCACTGCTAGAGGGACCTGCTGAAGAGACTGGGAAAAAATCCAGACAAATTGGGATGAAAGAAAGAAAATAAATTACTAAGACAAAGTAAGAAAGAGCTGAAAAAGACCTTCCTTAACTCATGTCTAACCACTGTGTGCCACTGGTCATGGCTTAGGTGACAGAAGAGCTGCAAGAGACAAAGCTGCCAGATGTCTGCAGACACTGCTCAGTGTGACAGCACACACAGAACACCTGCCACATCCTGCCAGGATTCCATTTAAGGCCTCAGAATTTTCCTCTACATCTCCATCCTGACAACTCCTTTTTCAATCAGAGGGTTTTGCAGAGCCAGCAGAAGTTGTAACAAGCATCCATTGTCTCAGAGCACCTTCTAGGGAAAAAAAAAGAGACCAGAGAGTTGCAGAGAGGGAAACCCTCACAGTGCTACTTCTGATAACTAAGGACACAGGCACTGAGTTACTCACACCCACAGTGACTCATTACCTGCTTTAAGCCTTGAATCTTCATGCTTAACATGACCTGCTCACAGAAGATGCTGCTTGCCAGGCTCTTCCTTCAACTATTTCAGTGTATTTTATCCAGTTTTATATCCAGTGGTACCTAACAAGCCTCTGGCACACAGAAGTTAGGAAATCATTGATTCATCTGCTATGGGGGTAACTCCAGCCCCTTACAGACAACATGGAAACTGCTTAATATTCAAGACTCATCTGGGCATGTACAGAGCAAAGTTCTGAGAAGCCATAAACCCTTCTGAAGTCAGCAACTGCTCAGGAGTGAATGCAGCCTCTGCATCCACCTGCAATGGGCAAGTGACAGCTCTGACTGAAAGCCTGTCACATAACTCAACAATGCAGCGATCAAGAGGCCTTAGCAAGGTGCTGTGGTTGCCTGGGAGGCAAAGGCTGCAGAAAGACACTGTGCAGACATTCCAACAGCCTGTGAACTGCCAGACCAGAACCTGCTTTTCAGCCACAGCAGTGCGAACAGACCTGCTGCTGTCTGCAAGGCAAAAGTGGAGCTGAGGAAGAGTTCAAGTAAGAAAGAAACCCAAAGGTGATAGGTGACTCTGACAGGCCAGTGGGTTTGCAGGCTGAGGAAGCCACTATCTTCATGGGTATTGAAAAGCAGCTGATTATCACAGCAACTTGAGGCATGTGAGGTGCCACAGTTCTCAACAAAACCTCTCTCACCCAGTATTATAAATTTAATCTGCTGCAGATAAAAATCAAAGGAAACCAGACAATAGAGGCAGATAACTGTAAAAATCTTATCTTGCTAAGTAGAGCTGACTTGATTCCCAGGTAGAAGTTACCGTGCTGCAGACAAAGCACATTACAGAGGCAGCAGCAAAGCTGCTCCCTTCCAAAGGCAACATCCACCGAGGATTTCTTGTACAATGCTCCATCTGAAGTTCCACAGCTGTGCTGCACCAAGGGCTAGATCTAGCCTGGAAATGATTTAACCACACCATGCAGTGCAGAAACCAAACTGTAAGACCAAACTCAAGACTGTGGGCTTGAGCTGGCTCCACATAAAGTTCAGCAACTCCCAGAACCAGGAAAGTCCAATAGAGCTGAGTGGGATCCAGCACAGCTTGTAAAGCCCAACTGGTCCCGGCCCTGCCAAGCACAAAAGCATCCTCTTGGACTTGCCTACACAAGCTGCAGTGTGAGCAGCTAAACCCATGCAAGGGCGAAGAAGTGCACTTCTGTTTAACTGCCGCCTTGCAAAGCCAGCAGAGTTTGAGCAGGACTGCCCTGAGCTGAGAACACCTCCTGCTGCTGCCCCGTGCAGAGGCCACCGAGCCCTGGGCACATCCCGGGGCAAGTCTCCTCGGTTATCTGCGCCGAGCCACTCCTCGGCACCTGACTAAACTAAGGAAATCAGTTAGTGTCTTTCTGCGCCTTCTGGCTGCTTCCCAGCTCCTCCGGGCAGCGACGGCCGAGGCACCGGGGCTGCGCGAACGCCCTCCGTGCCCCGGGGCAGCAGTGCTCGGGGGGACGAGCGCTGGGCTCTGCTCCCGCACCGGCAGCGCCCCCCGGCGCCCCCTCGGGCCCAGGCTCGGGCCGGGCGCAGACGCTTTGCACGTGCGGCGCCGCCTGCGCCCCGCGGCCGACGAGCTCGGGCCCGCTAGGCCTCAGCCCGAGGCGGGGAAGCGGCGCCGGGGGCTGCGCGGGTGAAGCGCGCCCAGGGCGGGCAGGGCTCCGCGGCGCCCTCCCGCAGCGGTGCCGGGCGCGCAGCGCTGGCTGGGCCTCCCTCAGCGGGCTCTTACCGAGAGGCGGCTCCGCACCCGGGCCCGGGAGCGCGTCCCGCAGGGGACATGGCAGCGGCAGCGGCAGCGGCGTCCCCACGCCTCCTGCCCCGCCCGCCGGGCCACACCCGGAAGCAGAGAGCCAGCGCCGGAAGTGACGTCCAGCCCGAGGGCGGCGGCGCTCGAGGCCCCGGCCCGGGGCGGGGGTACCGCAGGGAAGCGAGGAGCAGCTCTCGTCCCTGCCCTGGGCTTGTGTCCCGGTCTGGGCTGGCCAGTTCGAGAGGGGCAGGGATGTACCGGAGAGAGTCCAGCGGGGACCACGAGGAGGGTGAAGGGGTTCAAGGCCCCGTGCGGCGGGGAGAGGCCGAGAGCCCTGGGGCTGATTAGCCTGGAGAGGAGCAGCCCCAGAGGGGATCCGAGCGATGGCTGCAAATCGCTGAAGGGTGGGGGCCAGGCTGTGTGCAGTGGTGCTCTGTGATAGTCAAGGGGCAGTGGGCACAAGCTGGAATGCAGAGGTTCTACCTCAGCATGAGGATGTGAGGGTGCTGGAGCCTGGGGCAGGCTGCCCAGAGCACTGGAGTCCGCTCTGGAGACACAGAGAGTGGGACCCAGGGCACCAGCAGCAGGTTTGCAGGTGACACCAAACTGTGTGGTGGTGTTGATGCCAGAGGGATGGGAGAACATCCAGAGGGCCCTGGGCAGGCTGGAGAGGTGAGCCCAGGTGAACCTCCTGAAGTTCAACAGGAGCAAGTGCAGGGTCCTGCCCCTGAGACAGAACAATCCTCACTGCCAGTACAGGCTGGGGGAGGAGGTGTTGGAGAGCAGCCCCGTGGAAAGAGACTTAGGGGTGCTGGTGGATGAGAAGCTGGACATGGGCAGACAGTGTGAGCCTGCAGCACGGAAGGCAAATCATATCCTGGGCTGCATCCAAAACAGTGTAGCCAGCAGAGCCAGAGCAGACATCTGCCACTTTGCTCTGCTCTGGTGAGACCTCACCTGGGGTACTGCATCCAGCTCTGGAGCCCTTATTATAGGAAGGACATGGAGCTGATGGAGCAGGTCCAGAGGAGACCTCGAAAATGTTCAGAGGGCTGGAGCAGCTGTGCTGTGAGGACAGGCTGAGGGAGCTGGGAGTGTGCAGCCTGGAGAGGAGGAGGCTCTGGAGGCCCTAATAGCAGCCTGTCAGTGCCTGAAGGGGGCTACAGGAAGGATGGAGAGAAGCTGTTTACAGAGGCTGCAGTGACAGGGCCAGGGCAATGGGCTCAAGCTTGAGAAGAGCAGATTAAGGTTGGATGTTAGGAACAAGTTCTTTACTGTGAGGGCAGTGGAGCTCTGGAATAGGTTGCCCAGGGAGGTGGTCGAGGCCCCTTCCCTGGAGACATTCAAGGTGAGGCTTGGCAGGGCCCTGGGCGACCTGGGCTGGTGGGGATGTCCCTGCTGGCTGCAGGGGGCTGGGTTGGATGCCCTCTGGAGTTCCCTTCCAGCCTGGACCATTCTATGATTCTATGACTTTCAAGGCCCATCTGGACATTCCTGTGTGCCCTGCCCTAGGTGATCCTGCTCTGGCAGGGCGTTTGGACTGGATGAGCTCTGGAGGTCTCTTCCAAGCCCTAATGCTCTGTGAGGCCTGGGCTGTCCCCCCAGGCCGTGGTGCAGCTGCAGGCAGGGCTATGGCTGCTGCTGCAGTTGTTTGTCAGCTCTCAGTGGTGGTGTCAAAGCCGCAGGCTGCGGCTGGCTGTAGGAAATCTCCCGTGTGTGCAGGGCAGGTTCTGAGTGGTTGGGTTTTGGAGAGCTCTAGCTGGCTTCTCAGAAGTTATTTCCTCTGTGACATAATTTCTTTCCCCTTCCCTTGTAGGTCAGAACTTGCTGAGCCTTCGATTCCAGCTCTGCATTTAAAAACCACAGCAAACCCAGTCAGTGTTGGTGTGGTACTGAGGGTTTTGCCTTGAGCATGAGCACAGAGAGATGGGAAGTGGGCAAAGTTCGAGGGCCAAACACTTGGGGAATACCCTTCAAAAGAGGATCTTCTGAGGATCCATTTTATTGCAGAACAGAGTAGCACTGTGGTAACACTGAGAAAGCAATTCCAGGAGCAGAAGGAGAACTTCAGACTGGTTTTCAGAAGTGCATTGTTACCAACCTAATTACTGAAATACAGCCCCTGAAGGGCCTTTTCCTCCTTATCCTTTTTCTCAGGTGCAGGTCTACATTGGTCCTCTGAGCCTACCTTGGCCTTGCAGCTCTTTCTCTGGAGCAGAACATGTCCTTCACCCACCCTGAGTACCCCAAACTGTAAACTCTGTTGCAAGCTTTCCAGGAACCACGTTTACCACATCTCCACGTAAAACCCCTTTCCATTTCCTCTTAGGAGCTGCCAAACTCCACCTGCCTGGTGCCTCAGGGGCTGTGAAGCAAGACAGCTCCGTCCATTACTGCATTAGGTGGTGAGGGGAAAAGGGGACAGCTCCACCTCATCTGACAGCTGCCTGAGCTCCTCAGCCAGAACATGCTGTGTTGGGAGGGCAGAAATACAGAGGCAGATTTCTCCAGCAAGTGGGATTTAGCCTTTCAGTGCCCTCCCTTGCTGTGTGCTGTGGCTCAGGTGACTGCAGACTCAGACTGCCCTGCCTGAGGGGCACAGCCAGGCCATTAGCTCTCTGCTAAGAGCTGCCAGCAGGTGTTCTGTATGGGTGGCCATTACTGGAGCAGAGGCCAGCACCAGGAGGGAAACGCATTCACTTTGGGATCAGATTCTTTCCTCTGCCTGGCACTGGGCCTGGAATAGAAAAAGAAATATCTTAGTTCTTAAGTAAGCATAGAAGCTCCCTGAGAATCTTCAGGAGATGCATGAACAGCCTGACACAAACTGGTCCTGTCTTTGGAGAGCCTGGAGCTCACCTTTCGCATTCTCTGGTGGGTGCACACGGATTAGCAATGTCATGGGGCAGAAGCACTTTTCCTGTCATCAGCCAGGCTCTCCCATGTAGTTTAGGGAACCAAAAACTCTTGTGAAAACAGGTTCCCTTCCCTGCCCAGTTTCCTGTGCTGGATTGAGCAATTTGGGCCAGAAAAGGAACCTGCAGTGTCTCATGACAGGAAACAACTCAGCACCCTCAGGAAACAGCATCTTGGGCTCCAACTGACTTCAGCCAGCCCTGAGTCTCCTGCCAGAGTGAAAGAATTACCTGTGGTGCTCTGAAGCATGTCTCTCTGCAGGCCTTGGACACTGACTGTGACCTCACCTAATACTTCACTTGTGGAAGGACATCAAGAAGCAGTCAGCATCACTTCTTTGTAGCAGAAATACAAAAGCTGGGGAAGGGATGAGGTGCAGATGCTTGCTACAACCATTATTTAACTAAATAAAAACAAAGATACTGAAGCATTTTAAGCTTTCATTTTTCTTATTATAATGCCCACACTGACAACAACCTTCTGTTACCTGGAGCCTCCAGATCTCACAATTGGATTTCACAGACACATGCACTCACTCAGAAATTCCCACAGTGAGTGCAGGAGGCCACTGGTTGGCAGCTCTGCTCTCACACAAGAAGCCAGAGCAGAGGCATAATGCTGATCTGGGATGGGGCTGAGACACTGCCCATTCCTTTTCTTGCCTACTAGTCTGGTTGGGTGACTGCTCCAGGAGCTGAGAGCAAAGGCAAATGATTATAATGGATACTTCCAGAGATCTGTCAAGTATGGACCCCAGCAGACCATGAGAGCAGGTAAGAAGGAATCAGAGGTGCAGATCTCTTTGATGGCATTTAGGGACCACCATGGACTACCTCCCTTCTAGCCACTCAAGAGCTTCTTCAGCTCAGATTCTCTTCACAGAACCACACAAGCTGCTTAGAAAAGTCACTTGGCACTAGCAGCTGAGTCTGCTCTTCCAGGTCTTTTAGAAGTCTCTTACAGCTTTGGTACTGGATTCTCTGTGGGAGCTGGCAGGCAAAGGACCAGGGACAGTGCTCTCTGGGCTGACCCAGTGGATAATTTCAGTGCACTCAGCTTCTGGCTGCTCACTGCAGAGACTCAGTGGTAAATTTCTTTCACATAAGACCAGATTGTCAGAGCTGTGCCTACTGCCCATGAGCAACAACATCAGCCCAGACAGAAGACGTTCTTCTGCTAGATTACTACAGGTCCCAGTTCTGCCAGCTGCATGTGACTGAAGATCTGAGCATCCACTCTGCTGTCCAATGGGGAAAAGGAAAGGTAACATCCTGGTCCTCTGCCATGTCCCTCAGTGTGTCTTCCTGAGCCGAGTGACTGATTCACACACCTCAGCCTGCAGTCAGAGCAGAGCTGAACTAGATCCCAGTGGCATCCCCCTGGTGAATGGTGCCCTCAATCACTGTGTCTGTGGTCTGCCTGGAGCACTTGCGGCTCCCTTTCATGCTTTTCAGGTTCTCTGAAACATGCTTCTGGAACTTCTTGGTGAGGAAGCAGTAAATGATAGGATCCAACACACAGTTTGTGCTCAGAAGGCACAAGGTAACCTGGTGAGCATCGTTGAGCTGCTGGCGCAGCTGACAGTTCTCCTTCTTCCACTGCTCCAGGACAGTCAGGGTCCAGGGCAGGTCCACTATGTGGTGAGGCACAAAGCTGACGATGAACACAACCAGCACTGTGCAGACCATCCAGAGTGCCCTCTGCTTGACGTGGGCGCTCTTCCGTGGCTGCCCTGACTTGGAGAACAGGGTCCTGATGATGACGATGTTCCAGCCTAGTATGAAGAGGAAGATGACGTAGAAGAGGAGGCAGATGATGACATGGATGGCAAGCACAGCCGAGACGCTGCCGGAGGAGTCGTAGCGCTCGAAGCACCGCGTGAAGTTCCTCGAGTCCACCTCCTCCTCGTTAGTGTTGTTGTCAAAGAGGTAGTACAAGGAGCTGCCCACTATGATGATCCAGATAGCTGCTGATAAGTAGATTCCTCTCCTCTGGGTGGTAAACTGAGCAGCTTTAATGGGGTTGGTCACAGCCTGGTAACGATTGTAGGTGATGACCATGAGAAAGGCCACAGAGGAGTAGGTGTTAACAAAAAACAAACAGCCAGCCACACTGCAGAGGAACTGGGGCATGATCCAGTCTCCGTGGTGGTGATAGTAAATGATCCACATTGGCATGGTGACCAGGAAGAGCAGGTCAGCCACCGTCAGGTTCACCATGAATATCTTGATTTCATTGAGCTTCTTGGTGGAGTAGATGCGGCTGAAGATCCAGAGCACGTAGCAGTTGGCAGCAAAGCCCAGGACGAAAATGATGCTGTAGAAAACAGTGAAGAGGTTGTAGCGAAACTCAGAGTCTATGTGGCATGAAATGTAGGAGTCAGCAGCAGCTTCAGCACCAGCCTTACCCTTTCCAGACATCGTGGTGCTGAGTGGGCAGGTCTGAGCCAGAATGTCCTGCTGGAGCTTTTCTTCTTACCTAGAAGCACAGACATGAAATGACCTGATGGGTACAGTGCCACGGCTGAGACAAGCCCCACCTGTCACCCGCGGCTGGCTGCAGCACCAGCACTTCTGCTCCAGGGCTGGGCTACTGGGAGGTCCCTTCCAACCCAAATCATTCTATGGTTCTATGATTCTATGCCTTGGAGCAGCCTTGGAGTCACCTCCAGTCACAGAAACCAGCCCTGTCCCCTTGGTCCTCTCTTTGATCCTGTTTCCAGACCGTACCAGCCTTTGTCTCTTCATCCAGCACTGTTTGCTCGAGTGGATCCCAGATCCCTAATCCCAGAAGGTTCTTAGGTGACACCAGCTGTCACCCTGCTCCATCTTTCACTGTGAGCAAACAGTTTTCTGGGGCTCTTTTCTGCCCTGTGGCTCCTCAGGGCTTTCTAACCTGCCTAGGTTTATTTTGACCTAGAAATTCCAGAAGTGAAGCAACATCTGGTAAAGATGTCTCACTAGTGCCATGCCCAGAGTCACCTCTATCTGTTTTCTGACCGTGTCAAGATTGGATTTCCCTAGCTGCAGGCACTGCAGGATCTCTCATTCACTTGGGAGGCTCCCAGACCTCGCAATTGCTTTAGTCACTGACTGATGAAAAGGATGAGTCACTAATCCTAAATAGGGATGCTTCCTGGTGCTCTGTAGATCTTAACTACAGTTTACTTCTCTTTAAATGCTGGCTGCTGTCTCCTGTGCCATCATTTTGCATTCAAGTTGTCATTAAACCAGTCTGGCTCTTTTTGTTTTCTTCCCCCCCCCTACCATTTCTGCATCAAATGCCAGTGGCAGCAGCAGCAGTTCTGTACTTTCCTGTGTGGCTGGTGAGGCTGCTGGCAAACACTGGCCCTAAAGAGGCTCCTTTGGGTTTTGGATGCTACCAGTCTCCACCTCAGGGTTTCTTCAGATCTTGCTTACAGTTTGGAGAGATCAAATCCCTGCATCATCCACACTTCAAATGCTCTTGTGCATGGATTGGGTCTAACCCCTGTGCACATTCCCTGCAGCTCTGACCTCTGGGAGGATGCCTGTGCCTGTTCTTGGCTGCAGTGCCAGCAGACACTCACCTCTCTGTGACAACATTTTGCAGATCTGTTTGTTGTTCTCTCCCTTTTCCATCATGGGGAGGTAACTGGCAGCAGGGGAAGCAGCTGGAGAGCTACCAGCAAGGACATCAGGCTGCTCACTGACGGCAAACTTGCTGGGGTTTAACCCAGCAGAAGGTGGTGACGTTCCCTGAGAGTGAGTAAACTGCACCCCCAGCATGGAGGCTAAGCTCCTTGTGTGGGCTGTGAGGGGAAGGCTGAGCTCATCCCAGCTCTGCCAGCCCCAAGCACAACCAGCACTTCCCCCTGAGGACCACTGCCTCCTCAGCAGCACCCTCCTGCCTCCACAGCTTCTGGATATCCCCCAGCAGCAGAGTGTCATGAAGCCACACCTCACCCTCTCGGGGCTGAGGCTCTCTTGCTGCCCGTCTGCTGCTGCTTCCTCATTTACATTGGCACCTCGGCAATTTTCCTCTGCAAATGAGGAAGTCAGCTCTGGATCAGGCAACCTTCCCTTTCTTCAGAAGACTGGCCCCTTGGGTACTTCTTTGCTGTTGTTAGGAGAGGAAGGCAATAGTCATCCTCCTGAGCCTGCTCCCCCTCACACCTCACAGGTCCCCCAGGGACATGACAGCTGCGGATGGCCACAACGTGTCCTTGGGCCTTCCCAGGCTGCTGCATGCTGGGCAGCACTGGGGGTTGAGACTCTTTCAATACCATCTCCTGCCATGTTTTGTGTGAATTAGAGGAGCCTGGGTTGGAAAAACCTTTAAGGTCACCCAAGCAGCTGTGGCAGTACTGGACGCTGGCAGGTGACACAGGTCTGTGGCCTCTTTTGCCTCGACCTCTGCCACCCTGCCAGGAACCCACTGGTCTCAAAGGGTAGCAGCTAATGCAGGTGGTGGTAGCCAGGAGGTGAGGATGCTCAGGGCTGTGACACCTCAGGCTCTGGCACATCCCTGGGCAATAAGGTGTCACTGCTTGCTGGCCTGCAGAGAGATGCCAGAGCGGGCACGGGGCCGTACTGCTCCCTGGCTTCACACAGGACCCAAGGCCAGACCCACTGGTCACTCGTGGCTCTGTTTGCACATCCTCATCCATGGACAGTGGCAGCTGTCACAACACTGCCTTGAAGAAATGCCTATCCAAGACCAGCTCTGCCACCCACTGAGGGACCACCTCTGGGAAGAGTTTGCATCTCTCAGCTCAGAAGGGCACCTGGCAGAGGCAGGCAGGGAGGGGGTGAGACTGTGCAAGGGCAGGAGGGAGCAAACACAAAGCAGGGAGCTTTGCCTTTGATACAGGATTCTGATGTTAGGATGAAAAGCAAAAAGGGAGTCCTAATTAGCTGAAGTAATTAGAGGACTGGATCAAAGCTGGATCACAACCCCACTGCTGTGACTAGCTGCCAGCTTCAGCAAACAGCTCTGGTGTCCAGGGCTGGGATCTTTGCAGGGAAAGCTTCTCTGTCACTGAGGCTGCAGACCTGAGTATACTAAGAGTGGGAGGAAACCCCAAAGGCTCTGCATCCCACCAGCAGAGCTGCTGAGGCAGAGGGAAGTGCCCACACCCCATAAGCAGGCACAAGGGTAATGCTCACTGTCCCTTCAGGCTGTGCTGGGGGGCACTGTCCAGACGCTTTTCCATTTCTGGTGCCTCCAGATTTTGCTCAGGAGCTGTGCTGAACTTTCCTGGGGGGGTGCCCAAGCTTGCCCATCAGCTGCCAGATTTGGCAGGTGGAGTGGGAAGCAGAGCCAACGGGCAGAGCTGCCTCCAGTGAAAGCCCTGCAGGGAAGGTGGGTCTGAGCTGTGCTGGCACTTGCAGAGAGGAAGGCAGGGACATGCTCTGCATGGTGCAGTCTGCTAGAAACGCTGGCAGACGTGGGCTGGGGGAGATGGCAGTGCCCTCTCTGGGCCCTAGGAGCACTTGGCAGAGCTCATCCATCTTTGCATGGGCAGGCTGGGCAGTGCCAATGCCAAGGTCCTTCAGGGAATCACAAGAGGTCCTTCTTGCTTGCCAAGCCAGATACCCTACAGCACGCAGCTAGAAGAGAGCATGGCAGCGCTGCCCACTCAGTGCCCACTTCCCTCTGCAGCCTGAGGACCTCGAGCTCACATCTCCAATTACTTGTGGGGTGTTCTAAGCCCTAGGCTCTGGAGCAGTGCATGAGGATCTTACTCAGCCTGTCCTATGGATAAAGCAGGTCAATGTTCTCTGTGCCAGCAGAAGGGCACCGAGCACAGCAGTCGGGGCACAGTTGTCAAGCGTGGCCTGTCCTCTGTGGCAGCAGGCTGGGCTGCCAAAATCCCTGGCAACTCCAGCCCAGGCACTACCTTGATCATGAGTACACCAGCCAGTGGGGCATCAACCAGTGTTGAGATCACCCAAGTGGTTGATTTCAGCAGGGCATGGCCGGGGCAGCTGGGGGCCTCTGCTCTCTCCATGGGCCATGCCCCTGCAGTGAGCCTTTGCTGGCTCTCGGCTGTGGGGTGCAGGGGGCAGGCTGCCAGCAGCAGCAGGGATAATAAAGGAGATTTTCTGCTTACCACAGACGAAAGGGTTCAGCACAATGTGTCCATCTGCAGCCTGGGCAGGGCAGTGCTGAGGTTCTCCTGCAGGTGCTCAGGCTTCTCCCAAGTGTTGTTTTCGTTGACCTGGAGCTGCAAGGTCTCCACACAGGCAGCTCTCAAGAAGAGGACACCAGGGTGGGAGCAACTGCAGCATGATGCAGAGTCACTAGAGAAGAGGAAATGTGTGACATCAGCTCAGAGGAAATGAGAGAGAAAAGAAGCTGTAGAGGCAATTAACCACAGCGAAGATCTGGAAAGTCCTTAAAGCTGTTTCCTCAAAGTACCTCTGCTTCTGGGCATCCTGGAAAAGGGCAGCGTTGGGATTTTCCTTTAAAGACAGAATAGGAATCCACTTTGTGTCCCTGGTTAGATTTGGAATTAGGCAGTATTTGAGCATCCTTCTTCCAAGCAGGGGAGCTTGTACTTAATGACTTCTAGAAAAGGAAATGCCAGCGAGGGAGATATCCCTTGGGCAGACTCATTCCTAGCAGAGTCTACTTCAGCCGTGTGCTGGGGCTCAGGAGAGCCAGGAACAGCCATCTCAAGCCTCCTTTTGGATCAGAGACCTTCATGGGCACTGAGACACCACAGCATGTCAGGTCTTCACCTGCCCATGCACCTTCACATCACAACCACCGTGGTTTGTGGCAGCCTGAGGAGCACTCCTCACAGTGATGCAAGCTGCTGGAGTGCTAAGGGAGTCGCTGGTGAAGAGCAAAGCTGCACACAGGGTCCCAGCCAAGCCACAGATCCCACCTGGTAGTTCCCAGGCTGATGGTTAAGCTAGCCCCCATGGACACTGCTCTTATGGCTGCACACAGGGCAGATGTGAGCTTGGAGCAGCTGCACAAACCTCACACCTGCAAACACCTGCAGGAACAGAAAAACACAGGAACAGAGCCACAAAGGGCAGCAGCAGCACACCAGAGCCTGCAGCCAGGCTGCTGAGGAGCAGCATGGGCCCAGGGGGAAGCAGGAGTTGGTCCACATTGGTGCTCCCTTGCTCTCTTGGCTTTTCTCATGGAATGCCATCCATGTAAACAGCCCAAGGTAAGCCCTGGCCATGTCCTTGCTGTGAGGAGCACCAGAGACCCTCATGGCATGGGGTCATGCCTTGGGAGAGCCACCAGGGACAGGCTGAGGGTTGTGCCCCCTGGGCCACACTGATGCAGGGCTCCAGGCAAAATGCTCCAGGAGCCAGAAGCGGGCATGGACTCTTAGGCACCTTTAAGTCATGCTTTGGCTCTTGGGCTGGTGAGCCCTAGCTCCAAGTGGGACACAGCAACCTCACCAACTGGGCAGATGAGGCACTGATGGAGAGGGCAAGGGACACAGCAGCAACACTGTTCTACCAAGGTGCTGACTCTTGGCTTCCCTGGCCTCAGGCACCTATAGCCTAAGGGCTGCACGACATCAGGGCACCTGGTGTGGTGCCAGGACCAACCCTCTGTCAATGCAGAGGCTGGATGTGCCCAGCCAGGGGCCTGGCAAACCCCAGCACTGATCTGGGCTTCTTTGTCTCAGTCACCTCTTCCCTGGTTCTTCTCCAGAGGGTGCGGGCAGCTTTCCCAAGGCAATTCCAGAGGGAAGCAGCTGGGGTGCACTTCTTGGTGTCCCAGGGTGAGCAGAGGCAGGGTGTGCACCCAGCTGCCTGCAGGGACCATGAGCCCCAGCCCAGCTCCCAGCCTGACAGGGGTTGTGCAAGTGCTCAGCTGTGTGAACCAGAGTGCCCTGCTGCTGCAGGTCCTGCTCAGAGGAAGCTCCAAAACACCACGAGTGGTACCCCAGCTGGACATGCCCTGAGCTGCTCTGAGATCAGCCTTGTCTCCCACATCAACAGCAGGGGCTGCAGCAGTGGCCAAAGTTTGCTGTCCTGCCACAGCCAAGTTCTTAGAGGAAATGAAAGCTCAGGAGGTTCTGAGCTGGGGAGGAGCTCTCATCAGAGTCTTCATCCTTCCTTTGCTTGGCCTGCCTTAGCTCTGCCACTGCTGGGCCACACGCATGGCCCTGGACTCCTGAGAGTCTGTAAGCCCCAGAGACCCAAACGGCACAAACACACCAAGGTCAGTGGTGAAAGACACAAAGAGACCTGAAGAGTGGAAGCTGCAGCAGTGGCACTGCTTTGCTTCCTGATCTAAGCACTCATGCTGGGCTCAGGACACCTCTGACTGCCCTGAGCTGGCACCGTGCTCATGCTGGCCAGAGCCTCCTCACTGCTCTCCGGATTCACTCAAGTCTCAGCGTTGCCTCAAGTGCTCAGGCTGTGCCCCAGGCTGCTGAGACTGACAGAAATGCCCAGAGCATGCTTGGTGATGTAGATCAGCCTCTTGCTGGGCTTGCCCTGCTCCTGTCCACCTCTGAGTTAGGTGAGGAGTTCCCTTCCTCACCATCTCCAACGTCAGCTGAAGCATTTAAACCATGAAAGGTAGAAGAGGCCCCAGAGTCTGGACTCACAGGGCCAGGGTGTGCTGAACACAGGGCCAGCCCCTCCTCCTGCACTGCACCCTGTCTGTTTCACACTGACACATCCCAGTGTGCCCCGGGCAGTGCCCACAGCCAGCACTCGCTGCTCTTCATCCCTTCCAGCCTGGGGACTCCTCTCCCTGCTCTGCATCCCTTCCACCCTGGGGACTCCTCTCTCTGCTCTGCATCCCTTCCACCCTGGGGACTCTTCTCCCTGCTCTGCATCCCTTCCACCCTGGGGACTCCTCTCTCTGCTCTGCATCCCTTCCACCCTGGGGACTCCTCTCCCTGCTCTGCATCCCTTCCAGCCTGGGGGCTCTTCTCCCTGCTCTGCATCCCTTCCACCCTGGGGACTCCTCTCCCTGCTCTGCATCCCTTCCACCCTGGGGACTCCTCTCTCTGCTCTCCTGGGCCACTGCCTTCTCCATGTGCCTGTCTGAGAGCCCAGCAGTCGATGCCTTCTGCTGGTGGGGGCCTGGCCCAGTGGCCCTGCAGTCTTTGGCTGCCCTCTTCTCAGCCTGGGCACACAAAACCCTGGAGATGCTGTGTGCCAGGCAAGGCCAAGTTCAAAACAATTTTGACTGTCTTTTATCAGGCAGACTTACAGTCTAATAAAGCCAAATCAGCTTTGACCACAGCTGTTCCCACACAAGGCTGCTGAGCAGCACTAATGGCTCTTCAGGCTCTCAGATCAGGACATGGATCCTGGAGCAGCTTTGCAAATGTTGTTTCCTGGGGACAGCCTCATGCAAATTGCAAAACGGTTGGCAGGCAGTGGGCTGGGTCTCTTGTTGCTAGCACCATGCCAGCACTCCCACGGCAAACGCAGGCTGCTGTGGACGATGCTTGCTGCCTCCTTCGGGCACTGCCTGCCTCTGACATGTCCTTGGGGTCACTTCTTTCTGAGATGCAGCCTCGCAGCAACGTCCCCAGTTTTGATGACCACACACATGTACATCGTGCAAGCACCAGAAAGTCTCCTAGCTCTGAAAGCACAGGAGTATGGACAGAGCCAGGCAGCTCTCTGCAGGAGCAAAGCCACCTCCTGCCTGTGCAGAGGAGCAGTGCTTCAGCGACAACCTCTGCCTGCAGCCAGATGCCTGTTCCATGACAGGACCAGGGAACGAGGATGACAGACACTTGGAGCTGGTGAGAGCACCAGCTGCTGCCAGCAGGCTCAGAGCTGTGTGGTGCCCACAGCATGCAGAGCCAGCACACAGGTGAGCGTGGTCCCTGCTGATGCTGGTCACACAGCCCTCTCAAAGTTCCTTTTGGACCAGAGCAGCTGAGAGCCTGGCACTGAGCACTCTGCTTGTGAGCTTCCACTGCTCATCCTGCTCCCTCTGCATGATTTCCTGTTGCTCGTTGCAGGAAAGAAATGGAAATGCCAACCTCCCGCAGCTTGCCCCTGCCAGCGTTTCTGAGCCCAGCACAATACATCCCCACCTCATTACCAATGCCCAGAATGTGCCTGGGGCATGAGTTGCTTGGCAGGGAAATGCACCCAGCCCAGCGGCCAGGACCCCTCTCGGGCAGGACCAGCCACGATTCCTGGTAGCCATTTGACAGCTGCAGAGGCAGGGCACAGCTCCTGGGATAACCCAGCCTGGGAGGACGGCACTACCAGGAGCTGGGCAGCCCTGCCAGCAGCGGGTGAAGCAGAGGGTGAAGCACACCCGGCTGGCCTTGGCAGGTGGCGCTCACACAGGGGTGAGTGCTGCCTCCCAACAGCAGCTGCCTGCCCCCTGGCCAGGCTCTACCCTGACCCTGGCCCCAGCCTGGCAGGAGCAAGGACACAGACCATGCACCAGCGGCATGAGGGAGCTCGGCTCCTGGGCAGCTGTCGAGCATTGCCTCTTCTTCCTTGCGGGAGGAAGGTCCATGCAGGACTCCTCGCTTCGCTTTGCAGTGTCCCAGCAAAGCCACCCAGGTGTGCGCTAGGACCCAGATGAGGGCAGTCCCTATCCACGCAGTCTGACCCACCATGGCACACCTCACCCTGCGTGCTGGACACGGGGATGGGGAGGACAAGGACAGCTCTGAGGCCCCGGGAGCTGTCTGAGATGTCTTGGCTCAGAGATCCTGGGACAGATGTCCCGAGACACCCAGACAGAGAAGGAACCTATGGAGCCTGGGGAGGGAGGCAGCGCCCTGGGGAAGCAAGCAGAAGGGGAAGGAGCCTCTTACCTCGGGGCACAGAGCAGCAGACCCCAGCCTGCCACGTCCCTACTGCAAGCAGAGCCACCGGCAGGGCCGAGACGCCAGCGTGGAAGACACTCGGGTGGGAAGCAGGACAGGGCGGGTGGGAGCAGTCTGCGCTCGCTCGCAGGTGGGTGACTCACTTCCCTCCCAGGAGTTACGACACAGCTCAGAAGTGCCCCAGTTGCACCCCGCAGGCTCCCGTGGCCCTTCCTGGAGCGGGCGGTGGCAGAGGTTCCCTCCTGGCCAGGGACCTGTGTGTCCCCCGACGCCTCGCAGGCCTGAGATGGGCGGCACCAGGACAGTGACACTCGCCAGCCCCGGGTCAGAGAGGTGGCAAGGGCTTGGCCAGCGGCGGATCTGTCCCTGGGCTTCCCGTTTCCTGCCTGCCGCGGGGCCGCAGCCAGCAGCAGGAGCCTGTTCAGATCCATCCACTGCAGGTGGGGTGGGGACCTGCTGCTGCGAGCTGAGGCTCTGCCCTGCTCGCTGCCCTCGCTGCAGCTTTACAGTGCCCCTTCGGCTCTTGTGCTCCCTCGGCTTCAGAAGGGGTGGACAGGCACAGGAGGGGCCCACTGCTTGCCGCTGCGTTCCTCTAGCATTCCTCTGCTCAGGTTTCACCTGGGATTTCCCCGGAGCCGTCCTGTGGCACTGGCATCTCATGGGGCATGGGTTCCACATCCGCCTGAGTCACCCGAGTCAGAACAAGAGCTCGCAGGTCTGGCTGCCCGCCTTGGAGCCAGCCTGGGCTCTGACAAGGAAATGCTGTTGGCCTCTCTTTGCAGCTGGCTTCTGCAAGCAAGAAGCTATGAGGCCTCAGACAGCCCTCAAGAACCAGATAGTCACAACTGGGTGGTGCAGAGAAGCAGACAGAAAGCACAGCTGAGCAGGCACCACCACCTGCACCTGCACCGCCAGCAGAAGGCAGTGGCTGTTTGGGTGTCCTGTAGCCTCCACCCGAGCCTCCAGCATGTGGACATGCAGCAGATCCCCATTCCCCAGCTGCACAGCAGAAATGCCCCAGTCGCTTGCTTCTCCCAGCAGGAAGGTTTGCCAGCAGGCTCCTGTGAACGGGCAGGGCTGGGCTATGCTAGAAGCACGGCCAGCAGGCTGAGGACAGTTTATATGCCCTCTGCTTGGTACTGGTGGTCCTGCACCTGCACCTGTGGGAACACTTCAAACAGGACATGGAGAACTGGAGGAGCGCTGAGAGACAACTACCACCACAGTTTGAGCTCCAGGAGGGAGCTGGGCTGGGATAGCTTAGGGGCTGAGGGATGATCTGATCAGGTCCGCGGGCTGAGGTGGATGGGATGTGTCTCAGCAAGGGCAGCTGCCGGGTCCTGCACCTAAGTGCCCCTGCACCTACAGCCCCGTGAACACTGCAGGCTTGGAGCAGTGTGGCTGCAAAGCCGCCAGGCAGAACAGGACCCGGGGTGGGGGGGAGAGGGGTCTATTTGACAAGTGGCTGAAGATGAGCCAGCAGTGTGCCCTGGTGGTGAAGAGAGCCAATGGCAACCTGGCTTGGATCAGCAACGGTGTGGCCAGCAGCAGCAGGGCACGGGTTGTCTCCTGTACTGGGCACTGGTGAGGCTGCAACCTGAGTGTTGTGCTTAGTTCTGGGCACCCCTACTAACCCTAACCCTAACTCTGGGTTCTTGGTAAGAAGGACATAGGCTTGGATTAGAAATGCTGTGGGCAGCAGGAGCAGGGAGGGATTGTGCAGTGTTGGGCACTGCAGTACAAGAGAGATGTAGAGGTGCTGGAGTGGGTCCAGAGGAGGGCAAGGAAGATGGGAAGGGCCTGGAGAATAAATGTGATGAGGAGGGACTGAGGGAGCTGGGGATGGTTAGTGTGAGGAAAAGGAGGCTGAGAGCAGAGCTCATTGCTGTCTGCAGCTCCCTGAAGGGACACTGTGGAGAGGCTGCTGCTGGGCTCTGCTCACAGGGAACTGCAGACAGAACAAGGGGGAATGGCCTCAAGCTGAGGCTGGGGAGCTTTAGATTGGATATTAGGAAAAAGGTTTTTCATGGAGAGAGTGGTCAGGGACTGGAATGAGCTGCCCAGGGAGGTGGTGGAGTCACCCACCCTGGGTGTGTTTAAGGGTGGTTTGGATGAGGTGCTTGGGGCTATGATTTAAGGTGAATCTTGTAGTGTAGGGCTCTAGGTTGGGCTAGGTGCTCCTGAGGGGCTTTGCCAGCCTGGATGCTTCTTGGACTCTGTAGAGCAAAAGAAGCTCTCAGACGGAAGCAGAGCATGAGCCTTGATCCCATCACCCAGCTGCTGTACTCACCCCACAGAACCAGCAGTGCCCCTGAAGCACAAACTGCAGGCAGTGCAAGAGCTGCTGCCGCAGGGGGAGCTGCTTCAGAGCACAGCTCTGATTGCAACACTATGAGAACTGTGAAGTACCACACTTAGGGTATTTAATCAAGACCAGGTCTCATCCCTGCCTGCTCATCCAGCTGCCAGAACCTGCTCTGGTGATAACTGAGTAGTATTTCTACATGACGAAAGCCACCTAACGTAGGGACCAGCTGGTGACACCTCTGCCTCAACTCCAAGCTCCAGCTGCTGGGCTGGACAAGTGCCGAGTCCTCCCTCCTCACCTGGGAGCAAGCGCAGAGGAGAATGGTTTCACCCAGTAACCCCAGTGCCAGTCCCCTGACAGCCATGTTGTGACCCCAGTGCCAGGCCCAGGCCCATGGGAATAGCTCTTGTGATGCTCATTAGAGCTGCCGGAGCACAACCTGCAGAGCTTCCCTCCTGGGCAGGCGATGAAGTCTTGTTGGGCAGCTGTGTCCAAGGGCTGCACACAGAATGCTCTCCTGTAGGCAGCTGCCAGTCTGGAGCACTGTGTGACCCCTCAGGGAGCCCAGGGCTCACAAGGCACTTTCAGTCTGCCTGCTGACAGCCAGGGCTGGTGCCAGTGGGCTCACAGCCTGGGGATCATGGAACTGCACGACCTGGGGCTGTTGCTACCAGGGACTTGGGGACGTGACCCAGCTCGGGGAAAGCTGTTCCCTGTGTGCCCCTCTGTGGGGCTGGCTGCTGGAGCTCCACCTGACGGGTGGCAGGCACTCCGTGTCTTGGCCCAGTCTCCATTTGCTCTCTGCAGCACCCAGAAGCCTCTGCTGCCATGCGGCTGGAGGGGCAGTTTGGAAGGCAGAGAGGCCTCGGCTGCCTCACAGAGAGCTTGCACTGAAAGCTGTGAGATCCAAACTCAGGATGCTTTAGCCTCAGCTACAGGAGAGAAGGGAAACACTTTGGCCTGTTCAGTCGTTCTGCTTTCCTCTGTGCTCTGCTCCCCTCTGCTCCCTGCAGCCCATCTTGTGCCCAGCCATAGGCCAGCAATTAGTTTTAGCCCAGGGAAAAGAAGAACTGAGCTCTAGGGTGGCTCAGACACCTGTTGGTCCCTGCCACTGCAGTGGCTGTCTTGGTGGAAGCTTTCTACACAGCACAGAGCCACAAAGAAAGACCGAGCTGGGATTGCTCATCAGGCAGGAGGCTCTGGGGACACCATAGTGCAGCCCTCAGTACTTCAACGGGGCCTGTGTGGAAGACAGAGAGACCAGGGCCTGCCTGCCAGGCCAGGGACAGTGCTTTCGGCTTCAGCACAGGCAGCAGCAGTGCATTTTTGCTGGCGAGGGGCACAAGACTGAACAGTGTGGCAGTGTGAGGGGTCACAGTTTCCCTAAGAGAACTACAGGCACCAGGACCCATCCCAGAGCACAGGTCTGGCTGTCCAAGGCTGCTGTCATGTTGCTGTTCTATTCCATTTCCCAGCATTGCAACTCAAAAGCCACTGCCTGGTTGCTCTCTTCCCTCTTCCCTTCTCTCCTCTGCTCCCCACACTCTCTCTGGTTCTTCTCTTGTGCTGTGTGTGAGAGATGGCTGCTGGCTGGCAGGGGACTGCAAGCTGCGTCCTGCCTCCTGCTGAGGCCTTGTGAGCGTCAGATGGAGCTGGGGGCAGCAGTTCTGGCCTACTCTCAGGCCTGCTGAGGGTGGAATGGGTGGAGGATGTTAGAGGGTTGTGTTGCGACAGACTCGGTGTCGCGTGGGGATGTCTCCGCTCTAGCCGACTGCCTTTGGCACACGTGCAGCAGCAAAGAGAATCTCCCTTTCAAGTGCCCATGGGTGTGCAGCATTGCCCTTCTTCCTCTGCCAGAGGAGGAAGAGGCACATCTGCCGTCCAGTCCTGCACTGGCATCTGGAGGCTCCCTCTAGGTGGCTGTGCAAGAGCTCATCGGGGTCCTCCTGCAGGTCTGGCAGTGTGCAGGGAACACCCAGAGCAGCAGCACCCCATCAGCCTTGATTCTTCCTCCTAGCCCGGGCAGAGCTTGCTCCACTGCAGCTGCTCTTGCAGCTGAGGAGCAGCTGCGGCAGCTGGCCTTGCTGGGCTGTCTTTGCTAAGGCAGCTGGCAGCTGTCGGTGACAGGAGTGCAGCCCTGCCAGCTGTGCCAGCATGGCTGCGTGCGTCAGCTGCAGGCGTGGGCACCGCACAGAGAGCTGTGGCTCTGGCAGTTTGTTGGGCAGGTTGCGTGCGCTGGGGCAGAGGCAGTGCAGAGAGCTCGGCTGAGCATGGAGGGCAAGCGTTGAGGCAAGGCTGCCAAAGAGCCCCCAGCAAAGCGTGTGCCAGGAAATCGTTTCTTGAGAGTAGGGAAAGGGGAGCTGGAGGTGCAGTTAGGGTGGTCGAGGAGGAAGGCGAAGGGGGAATGGGGGAGGTGGAGGGGTGGGGGAGGTGGAGGGTGTGATAAATGAGACTTACAAACTCTGTAGAGAGTTGCAAAGAATCTCAGTTTATTTATTTTTTAAATGAATAAAAACAAGCAGCGCTGGGTATGCAGGGGAGTCTCCGCTCACCAACAACGCGCACCACTGCATCTGCTCTGTCAGTTCATATTTACTCTACCCAGAGGGGCGTGGACCTCTATGTGCATGCTTTCTAGCACAGAGATGGTTGCAGAGATGAAGTTCATGGTCGCAAGTTGGTGCAAGATGATCGCAGGGTGGTCACAGGGTGGTGTCTTCCGGATGACCCCCGCGCTCCGCTCATGCGTGTTGAATGTTTTCGAAGCTTGTGGCTAGCAACAGACCAGCTCCCAAACAGCGTAAGAGGTACACTTTACAACCCAAAGAAACTCGATTTATGCCGAACAAAAGACACATCTCCTTTTTTTTTGTCCTGAGATTGCTTCACATTGACACAAATCAAGTGTATATATCTCACAATCCCCCATCTTTATGGTATTGATTTGTGGTTTTGTTTCTAATCTGGTTTACTTGCATTCATTGTATCTTAACCTAATAAAGCAGAGGATTAAACAGGTGATTACTGACAGACCTATAAACATTCCCAGTATGACTCCCTCGATTTTCCAATAGCTCCTCCCAATTATTGTACAAATATAAGCTGGTTACATTTAATGATTTACAAACGAGCAACTGTAGGAATTTAGCATTTCACTCCTGTTTCCATTTAATAACTGGTGTTGCTTTGATTCCCTCTACCCAATATTGGTAAGGGAGTTCTTTTGGGTCATAGCAGACAGTCTTAGTCTCTTCCTTGCCTCCATCCATTCCCTCCTGGTTGTGGCCGTACCCAGAATCAGGACATTGATCCCGATTATGACTAGAAGAGGTCCGGTTAGGGCCACAGTGCTCGGCAGTCACAGCCCTAAGGGGTTGCAGCCCTTGGCAGACTTCTTGAGCCGCAGCACCAGTTCCCACTCCAGGCTTTGCCCTCTTCTGAGTCTTACCCTTTTGGGTGTAGGTCCCCCAAAGGAGTTGGGTGGAATTAAGGGCAGGTTTTAACAGCCCTTCCAAGTCTGCATGCTATTCCCCAAAACTCTGGAGAAATAATATTCCAGTAGTCCCCTACACTGTGGACAATTTGGTGTTATCCTAGGAGAATGACACTAGCACTTTTCAGCCTTTTGGGCAGCTATCCCCTCAGGGACCTTCCTCACATTCTACAGGAGTAGCCACACTGTAATTCCTTCAGTTACTTATCTCATTTCCTGATGTGATTCACTTGCGTGGGATGGTCAGTTTAGTGTCTCCTGGTTCAGATGTCACCTTCCGTTCTTTCACAGGTCCTTTAACTTGAGACACAGGTGTCCATCCCTTCTCAGCAGTTCTTACAGCAGTTTCTGTAGTTAACAAAACAAGAAAAGGTCCCTCCCAAGCGGGAGATGAAGTTTCTTCTTTCCAAGTCTATCAAAATCTTATCTCCTGGTTTCAAATGATGTATTACAAATCCCAAGGATGGAGTTTGGGATATCATTCCCATTTCCCTTAGTTCCTTCAGTCTTTGGCCAATCATGGTTATATATTTGTGAATATTATAATCTTCAATTATCTCCTAAAGGCATTCCCTGGGAATAGGGCATGCCATACAACATCTCATATGGTGATAATCCAGTTTCACTGTGAGGTTTTGTCCTAATGTTTAGAAGTGCCAATGGCAGGCATCTGGTCCAAGGCATCTGAGTTTCAATCATTAATTTTGACATAACAGTTTGATTATTTTGGAAGTGAAATGTGTGCTTTGGTC
>WBNM01022436.1:124811-158960 GCA_013399055.1 Ramphastos sulfuratus | reverse complement strand
CTCCCAAACCATCACACTCATATTTCAGACAGAGTCTTTTAATAGAAAAACACCAGGATAATCATACTTCTGTGTTTGCAGTTTTTTCTTATAATATCAGTAAAATAAATATCAGTATTTTTCCATCCAGTCTTGCTTTTTAATAATAATGTTTAGCCAAAATAATTTGATACTCGATAATTTAATTTCTAATTATTGCAAAACTTTTTTTTTTTCCAGTGCAAATGGTGCATTGCCATTTTAAACATCAAATATTAAGTATTATTTTATTTAACACTGCCACTGAGCTGCTGAATTTGTAATATCTGAGTCTTACAAATATTTTGGTCTCTGAGTGATGTTGATTACTATAGAAATATAGTAAGATGGTACTTGTTAGAGTAGGCATAACACATACGTACAAAGCTCAGTTTCATCACATTGCTAACTGTGGTTCTGGGGCACCATGATGACATGAAGTTCTTGAAGGCTGTTCAAATACCTCTCTCCTGTCCCGTAGAATTAGGCTATTATGTTTTTGAATGATGTTGTTAGTGAAGGTTAAATTATTTTCTTCCCTTCATGTTATATTTGATCTGCTACCAGTGCTACATACTGCATTCAATTAAAAAAATACTTAAGATTTATAAGTTCCAAAATTGTGGCCCATGGTTTCATTATTATGTATTTGGAAAGCCTACAAAGTACATGAAGAGGCTACATCTTAACATCTTAATGTATTTAACTTTTTTTTTTTTTTTCTTCTTTGAGGTGAGGGAAGGCAGTGCCAAATGTCTTTTTAAAGTATGATTGTTTCCTGGTTAATAGTTGTGCTGGTTTGAGGCTTATTGGAATATTTTAATGAGAGAAATTAGAACATTGGTTGTGAAAACAAAATAATGATGAAGTCTGTGTCATTCAGTGGTTTGCTGAGAGAGATAAAAAGCCAAAATATCAACAGTTTGTTCCACTGTGGTCTGTGATGCTGTATGTATTTGCTTCCTCTTCACTCCATTCTAATATATTTCCACTAATCTTGTCTAACAGAAAACAATCTAAGTTTTGCTGGTTGTTTTGTTTGTCTGTCTGGGAAAGTAGAGGGAGAAAGAGGGCGGTTTTGAGCCCGTTCTGGGCGGTTTCCTTTGTCTGCGAGGGAGTTTGGATTTCTGTATTATTTCTAATTTGTGTATAATTGTAAATACTTGTAAATATATTGTGCTTATATGCTTGTAAACTTTGCTTTGCTGTAAATATAGCTTTATCTTGTTTCCAAGCCATCCTAGCTAGTCTGGTAAATTTCAGTATTGGAGGGGGAAAGTTCCTAACTCATCACAAAAGCGCTGTAGTGTTTTTTAGATCTTATGCAAGGACTTAAATATGAAGGGAATAACCAGAAAAGACATCAAGTAGGCTATGTATTTTTGTTATACAGTACGGGGTGTAGATAAACTTAAAAAATTAGTTCAGGAAAAATCTACAAGCAAACATCTGGGTAGCTTTAGAAGACTACAAGTAAATTTGAAAACAATGAGCTAAGTACCATATAAATTAGTATTTATTGGTATTTGCTTTAAGTTACCTGTGTTTCATAACAGCTTGGGAAAGTCAATCATCTAATGATCATATCATATCTAACCTTTCAGGAAAAAAGCTTATTGAACACGAAGTGAACTTGGTTTTCCAAGGACAACCAGTTGCTATGAGTCATCCTTATGACTTACAGCTCACAACATAGCCTGCTAAGACATGATAGTGTACTATCAGAATTATAATGAATACACTATCAGTTGTTCACCATGCCCTGTATTGTTGTTGTTAGTAATGTTGTACTACTCAATGTATTAGAGCTATCATAAAGCAGTCTTAACTGGGAGAAGGTTTCTGGTGGGGAAAGTTGTTCAGATTTGAGTCCTGAGTTCAGGATCCTGAGGCTGGATTGTTNAACTCCCAAACCATCACATTGTTCAACCTCAGTTCCAGGTTACCTGCAAGTTGCAGTTTCTTCTGATGTGGAAATCAGAGAGTATATATGTCATACATAAATTGTGTTGAGAAATTAAGCATGTAGAAAGATGTACTGTTACAAAATACAAAGTATATTGAAAATACAAAATGATCTGTCAACAACTGCACATGGAGTTGCCTCCAAGAGCTTGTGGTGTATGGCAGCTGAAGGTGTTGCCCTGAGTTCCGTTCATTCAAATTACTAAGGCTGAAAACTTCATTTTATTTTCAAGTGAGAACACTTCTTTTTTGCCTTCAAGATACAAAACTAGATAGCTATGTTGATTAGTTGCTGTGTGCCTGAGCCAGCAATTGGAAAGTCAAACAGAGCAGGATGGAAAGGGATAGGAAGGGGGCTTAAAAAATTGTGTATGTGTGTGAAGGAGAGAAAGAGGAAGAGAAAGGGGGAGGGAGGAGAGAATTCTTTATGAGTTGGTATAACCAAGTTACTTGCTATAATGCAAGTTCATCTTTTTGTTACTCTCTCTTAATTCATGACTATTGAGAACTTACAAAGCTACATTGTTACAGTGTTTGTAGCACTACTTTCATGGGTTGACTCTTCTCAGCAGTCCATATACAGGAGACTTGGTTTTGTCTTTCTGAAATGCCTTTTAGTTACGAATGTTTTGCAACTCTTAAATCATCTCCTTTCAGTCCAGTCTTAATTGCAGTGAGAAAGTCTGTTCAAGCTGTCAGCAAAGAACAAACTGTTACTGCTCCTAGTATTAGAGACATGACTACTATGGATGTGTAGGAATAAAAATCTTAGATGGAGGAGAATGTTACTATTATTACTGCACTTTGATGAAGTTGTCAGTTAATGATGTCTTAGTTCCTGACTATGAAAACGGTAGGATTCTTGGACTGAGTAAGCTGGAGAATGGAAAACTGCACCCAGTCAATACAAAATTAATAATATCAGAGTAATTTTAACTCATCGAAATCCATAGCAGTGGCCCATAGACGGACAATGTACTAACAAGTTTTACTGAAAAACAAAGTTTCGTCAGTGTTACCTTTCCATTAGCAGTGGCTGAGATCTAGACTACACAGGGGAAGTAGAAAAAGTTGAGGGAGTGTTTTAAAGGGGCAGATGTATGTACTAAATTCCTTTTTCTCTACATTCATTATGTTGTCTGATATCACAGGAACTAAGACTACACCTGTGGTTTGAACAATCCAGTTGCTCTTACTGGAACAATCCAGTTGCCCTAGTAACTTCTAGGAAAGTTACTAGAATAACATTGCTTTCTGCAGGCCACTTTTAATAAGAATGTTTCTGGCATTTGTAATGGCAATAGAAATAGAAATTAGAGGCAGAGTTTTAATGAAACTTTTATCTTTTATTAGACCAAGTCCCAAAAATGTACAAGCTTTTGGAACACAAGCACTTACTCATGTCTACTGAATGAAGTTAATAACTACTAATAACTAGAAGAATCTGAAAGCAATTTTAAAAATGCCTATATGGAAACACTAGTTTAAGTATAAGCAACTTGCTTTCTCCACCTTCTGCTCAATAGGTGGATACCCTTTGTCTAGGGAGTGTTAAAGACTACGCCTTTTTTTTTCATTAAGATCTCTTGGCAATAATAGTTTGGTTGTTTGGTTTTTTTTCCTTATTCTTCAATTGCTTGCTTCTTTACTCCAGAAGAAAGCTTTTAATCTTTGGAATGTCTTTCTGATCAGCATTTCATTTTCTTTCTTTTTACTCCTGTTCTGAAGGCCTCAAGTTAAACTTCTGATGATGAAGAACAAAAAAAAAACCATACATTTTTCTGCACATAGAGTATGTTTTCTTGTTTATTCCTATGTGCAAAACAAAGTGCGCAGTCCAAACATGGAACAATGACCTTATCCACATCCACTTGGAGAGTCAAGGATTTGTAAGCTGATTTTGTGCTTGGAAGCAAATTGTATACAGGAATCTTTATAGGCAATTTAAGGTTATCATGAGACTAGCAGTTTTATGTACATGCTGTGTAACTGCTACTATTTGACTCTTTAAGTTACAGATAATCATTCACACAATTTCTTTGTCATCAGACTTCTGTCTGCCTAATATTTTCTCAAGAAAAAATACTTGATTTTAAATTACTCTATAGCTGGTAGTTGCTGTCCTTATAGTCAGCAGAGTATGTTGTTATTATTGTTGTGTTTTGGTTCTGTTTTTATTTTCCATTTATTTAAATCTCCACTTATATTACCGGGAGTGATTTTGCTGTTATCAGAATGTTAAGCTTGGTGTTGAGACACTGTGCCATCTTAAAATATAAGTGAGCTCCAAGTCATATGCTCTGAGAAAATACTCACTCTTGCGCTTGGTGAACAAGTGTTTTAGTGTTTCCTGTGCAGTACTCCAGGTGAGGTCTTACCAGAGCAGAGTGGCAGAATTGCCTCTCTGGATCTGTTGGCCACACTTCTTTTGGTGCAGCCTACGATGTGATTTGCCTTCTGGGCTGCAAGTACAGGCTGTCTGCTCATGTCCAGCTTCTCATCCACCAGCACCCCAAAGTCCTTTTCTTCAGGGCTGCTCTCAATTTCATCATCCTGCATCCTGTATTGATAAGGATTGCCCTGACCTAGATGGAGGACCTTAGACTTTGCCTCATGATTGCCAATGGATGTAACTTAATTTCTGTCTCACATCTTAGACTGTTTTGATTCAGTGTAGCTACAGCCATTGGAAAATCCTTTTTTCTTTGCACACACACAGAGGAAAAAAAGAAAAAGTTTTTTTTGTTTGTTTGTTTTGCTGCATAATTCAGAAGTGTTTATATAACCTCTGAGATAACACTGTCTTTTGAAATTCTATTTGAATCTGCTTCATTGCTTCTTTTAGAACTATTCATGATTTAATTGTATTTATTCACTTAACAGAGATCCATCTGCAGCCTACTCCCAGTAGAAGGTTCCTTATTTCAACCTCAGTCACGAAATGCTAACACCTCATGGATTGCTTGGCTCAGTCTCACATTTTGCACAGTGTTGTTCCTATGGTTACTTAAGTGATCCTTTCTACCAGAATTTATAATGGTTTCATTTTTTTATTTGCTACTTTGATGTGGTTTGTGCTGCCCTAACTTTACTCTGCATTCAAAAGTCACTTTATCTTACATAGTATACTCTCTTTTAGAACTCAGCATCTTTTTCAAAGATGTGATGGGTGTAGAGGGAGAAAGGGGTATTAATACAATGGCATGTTTTTATTAAGCCACTAAATGTTGTCTACTGATGTCTTTTAAATAGAGGGGGAAGAGGTGTGTATGTATTCTCTTTCAAAACGGAGGGATTTTGAGATTCCTCTGAATTCCTTCCCTTTTGAGTTAACTTTTACTTTATACTGTTGTATTTTTGTCAGTCATAAAGCCAACCAAACTGAAAGCAGGTAGATTTTCATAAGTTCTTTACAGAGATGGAAGGAGTTTCAGATGCTTCTCCCTCTTTGGTCTGCCATTGCTTTCAATCAGCTATAATTAAAAAACATATTTAGAATATGAAAGAGATCTTCCAGTGTTAGCCTGGGTGCACCACTAGTATGACATGATAAAAGAGCTTCCATTCATGAGTTAATACCTCTGTGTGATGCATGTACCATGTGGACATGCTAATTCAGGTATCTCAGTACTATGCTCTGCTAAATGAAGTAAATAGGTCCGTAATCATTGCTGAGTATCATCCTGTTAGGTTTACTCAAGTGAACAGGTCTATGTCTCTCTGAGCATGTTTGAGATTCTCTGTATGCTCTGGTGAACTCATATTTTCAAGTTTTTCTGTGCAGCAATAAAAAGCACAAATAGTGGTATGGTGGATTCTGTATTATATGAAAGTGACTGGGACACTTGCTGATGTCCTGCTCTGCAGCTGACTTCTGCTTCTAATTCAAGCTTGGCAATAACTTTTGAGACCAGCCACCGAATGGTGTGTTCGATATAGTTCCTAATGAAAACCCTTTTACTCCTGATGTAGACCAGATTTTATCAGCAATTCAGCTGGGAAGGACTCAAACCAGTAGATGTTTTGTATTCTTTAGCAATACCTACTCTGACGTTAAGTTTAGGTTTCGATTAGAAGATGGATGTCTATATTGCAAAGTCAGTTCGTCTCTCTAATTTGATTTTAATAGGAAGTGGAAAAAGGGAAACAATAATTGGTAAAATATTTGACAGAAACTGATAGAAGGTAAAAGAACCAGTAGAATTCAGGTGAATTTTACTCTGTCTTGTCCATCAGGATCTATTTTTTAAATTGTGTAGCAATAGAATCCTTGAAAGAAATAATCATAGAATCATAGAATGGTAGGGGTTGGAAGGGACGTCTTGGGATCATCTTGTCCAGCCCCCCTGATAATGCAGATATGCCTGGGTTTAACCCAAATATAAATGGTTAACAGAAATTGTTTTCTTCTTTAAAGAACAAGACAAAGCATGTAGCATTTTGAGACTTACTTTATTTTGCTGAACTGTTTTAAACTCTTATAAAGTAGAGTTTTAAAATTAAGTAACTATAAAGGATGTTGAGATAGTTCTATAGTAGTTTTTTTATGAGGATAACAGTAATTTAAAGGGAATATATACTTAGAAATGGAATTCCGAAGCAGCAGATCTGTTACATTTCCTTATAAATGGCAAGCATACAGGTAAACATTTTCACTGTATTTTTACTGTCTTAAGAAAGAAACTAATTTTCTCTAGCTTTAGCCATCTAAGAAGTTAGCTACCAAGGGAGATTCAACTGCTAATCTATCTGAAATGTAGCTGTTGAAATCTTACTAAGTCATCTCCTTTCATAGCCAGTGGAAAGCAGCATACACCTCTGGAGAGTGATACATCTCTGTATAAGATGTGCCGCATGAATCAGCCCCTGGAAATGCCTGTGTCTCTTCATTGACTGTAGGCAATCTAGATTAAGAGTTTGAACTGAATGCTTAGATTTTAGAAGGTTAATGTTAAATTAGACATGTGAAGCTGTCATTGTAGGTAAATTATTTAAAAGTGTGGATGCAAAACTGTGTCTATACATTATCTGTTAGATGAATCTGTGAGAATTTTTGATAAGTAAAAGTGTTTGAAGAAGTGTAAATTCTGTGCATAGGAATAAAAATAAGAAAACCTATATTTTATGATTTGCGCATATTCAGCGTAGTAGGCAGTCAAATCACATTTTAGTTAAGGATTGAGATTTCTGATATCCTTGTGGACTCACTGTGAATTGTGTTGGTTGTTGGGTTCTGGTAGCTGGATTCAAATTATAATGTGTACCTATTTTAGTGCACTTAGAAGTGCACTTACAGCCTTTTATTTGATAATGGCATGGTATTTCTTGATATAAACTCCAGTAGGATAGCCAGTTTTAGTTTTAGCATAAGAACAGTCCTCCAGTGCTGTAAACAAGGCTAACTTAGTATAGGTATTTTGTTTATTTAGAATATTTCAGTGAACTAATATTAGAGTTTTGTGAAGGTTACTAATGTCATCCTTCTTCCTGTAATTTGCTAAAGCTTACAATGCCAGAGCCTTTTAGAACTTTGATTTGCAGCAATGCAACTAACTCTACAGTGTTCTCTCTAAAAAATACATGTTATTCCCCAAACAGTTAAAAACCCCAAAGACTTAATTTAAAAAATCTGAATCAGCATTAAATGAACTTTGAAATGTAGCTATCCAAACTGGTCAGTGCTGAACTCTCATCTTCCCTTGGTAACTGTAATAGTTCCTCCTTGAAAGTGCATATTTAAATATGTTATTTGGCACAATCTCTTTTTTTTTTTTTTTTTTCCCTAGTGGTATATAGGAGAACTTAAGTTTCAAAATGCATGATGTCCTGCAGTAATACTTAGCATGTAAACATCAGAAAGATGCGAAGTGTCTGAGCTCTCCAATCCGTAGTGGTTGTCCACATCTGGTTTATTATTAAATATAGATGTAATTTTTCATGTCATTTTCATATAGGATATAATAATCCTACTGTCCATTTATATATGTGTAAAAGCATGAATGTTCATTATGAATAGTAAATCTGGACACTTCAGTTGCATTAAAGGTTTATCCTTGTTTTGTTTTTATAATCTTTATTTTTCCCACTGACACCAGTCTAAATTTGGTTGCATATCTGTTAAAGGGAAAACATTTCAGTTTCTATGTTGATAAGAATTTACCTTATAATCCTTAAAAAAAAGAAATCATGTATAAATGATCACTTCTTAGACTATATATTGCTTTTGTTTTATTTTTCAGTGTTTTGAGTCTTTTAATCCATATTTACCTAGTGTGTTTCAGAAGGGAATCAAATTGGTTTTTTGTGGTACATTATTGCTTTATGCAATATTCCATAGAGAACATTAAATAAAAATAAAAGAAAAAAGGTTGACCTCTAACACTTACACCCATTTCTTATGTCAAACTGGGAGATGTTGAAAGCCCTATATGGTCGTAACCCTTCTATCTAACTGTGACCCTCCTTAACATTAAGCAGGTGACTCGATTAAACATAAATCAGGCATAAAATGCCCTGCATGAGGCAGCACAGTGAATCAAGCAAATTATCAAATGGCAAAACTCATTCTGTGCTCTGGGCAATGTAAGCTGCCAGCACTTATACATCAAAACTTCACTCAATGTAAGATTGATTTTATTTTATTTTGTTTATTTTAATTCCCTACAGCAAGCTGTGTTAGTTGTGTAAAATGCTGTCTGCATCATTGCATTCCTAAGAAATGCTGTTCTCGTTTAGCAAAGGCCGATCACAATCTTAAGCAGTGTAATCCATCTAAGACTAGATATGCTGCACCCTGTAGTGGGTTCTAAGTGAAGCTGATGTTTTGTGCAGTAATACCAAAACTTAAGCTCCGGTGAGTGTATGGATTTTTTTCTGTTTGTTTGTCTGCACTCACACACACACACACGCGCGCGCACACACACACACAACTTTATCAAAAATACGAGCACCAAAGGGATGATGTTATAAAATTGAATCACCAGTAGCCAATGAAGGTATTTTCCAGTTTGAGTCAAGATGCTGGGATTAAAGTGTGTAAGTCCAATCTTAAGGCAAGAATGAATTTTTATGTAAGATACATGTCTTCCTTTCACAGTTGCTTTTTATGCTGCCTTAAAACATGTCAAAATAATCCCCAGCAGAGGAGCCTAAAAGGAATGTCAGCTCTGTGGTTATGTAAATCGAACTGAGTGCTTTACAGCAGGTTTAAGATTTTTATAACTCAGGAGTTGTTAACAGCCAGCTGGTTTGTATCTGTTTTTTATGGTTATTCTTGTCATAGGCAGCCTCCACAATTTTTAATTATATTTTATGGTATGTGTTTTCCCTCCTCTTGAATCCCACAGCCGCTCTTTCCTTCAAAAGACATTTTCCACTGGGAAGAGGAGAAGCATTACTTTGGGACTCCATCATTAGAAATATTGTTGTATAATTACCTCCTGGTAACAACAGTGGAGTGGGAATCTCCATTGCAGATCTTTAACTTGCTATGCCAGGACAGAAGTCTCTAGTACTCTGCACACCCGGTTAGGGTGTGATGCCTATGGCCCTTAGCTTGGGCTGCTGTCTTCTGCTTTCAAAAAACTGATTTACAGTTTTTATTGCATTCACAATGCAAATTCCTCTTTGCTTCATGCTTCAGGTTTGAATACATACATGCTTTGTGCTTTACAGATTTGCTTATATTCTGTGTTCTGGATCACCTGACATTCTGTATCAAAAGTTCTCAAAAATGCTGTATTTTTTGTCTATTTTGGTGACTGTAGTGGTGATACTGCACGAACATAATTTTTAAAATGGTTTTAGAGCAATGTAATTTCAAGACTACAATCTGGTTCCCATCTGAAATAGGAATAATTCAAAATATACAAAAGAATATTTGTCTGAAAATAAAAACACCATGCCTGACAGCCTGAAAAGTCAATGCCTTATGTTTTGTTAGATTTCAAGAAGTTATGAAATATTTAGTTACATAGAACTGTGAAGACATTACCTGAATCTGTGCATTCTTGAATGTTTTACAGTGTTTTGTGTGTTTTACCTCTGTCAAAGGACGCAGACCGCTCTCTGTCATTAGTGGTAGATCCTCCTGTTGAAACACCTCCTCTCCTTGCAGATGTAATGATGTAAGAGCGAGAGTCTTAAATAATTGATAATATGGAGAAAGCTGTTTGTAAAATGGTTTAAAAGACTGTTAAGCTTGACAACCCTAAGATAACAGAAAGATTACTATAAGCCTTTTTTCAGATGAGGTTGAGAAAATTAACACTTGTTTTTGTTTCCAGTCTGAAATAGTTATAGTCAATCTCACTTGAAAAGCCTTTTTTGGAAGTGTAAAGGAAATAATATATGCTTTTGTGTTGTATTCCAAGAATTGATTTGTATAATCCAGTTTCATTATTTTAACAGACTGAAATCAATAGAAGTATTATCATCATGCTTAATATATTCAGACATTATGACTCTATAGATCTTCTTGTTTTATACAATATTGTATTTAAATTTGAATGTTAAATGTTTATTCTGACCCACTTATGGTCTAATGCCTAATGTCAGCAGCTTCTAAACTACAAATTAAAATCTCTCTGCTGCATTGGCTTCAGAGCTGCAAAGGACTGTACCAAGCAATTGAACATAAATAGCTAGGATAAATATTTATTACCAGAATTAATTTATCTGGAAGAAATTTTAATTTATTTAAAAAAAAAAAACCAATATGAATTTTAAACATTGTTGAAACAGCTTTGGAACTACAACGTTGCTGAAAATGAAGTTTGAATATTGCTAAAAATATACTTATCTTACCAAAATATTTTGTAGGCATTTAAATTTTTTTTCCCAATATTCATCTTATTTGATAAAGAATGCACAGTAGGTTTGAAGGTGCAAATAATAACAAAAGTAGGGACAATACTGCTTCCAATTGCATAAAGTGGGAGTGCAGTTAATGTCACTGTAGGATGGGATATACTAAAGCTACAAGATACATATGAAGTTATTTTTAAAAGCACATTATAGACACATAGTATAATGTTAAAAGCAAACAACCAAACAAGACCCAAGAAAACTCATAGGTGTTATGTTTATCACATTAGATACAAACGAGATGTTTCGTGTTTTAGGAATAGAGTATTGCAGCTGTATCTCATGGCTTCACCTCTCACTTACCCCAGGCAGAACTGCCTGTATTTGCTAACCGTGACCTGCAAAATTAATCATCATTTCTTTCTTCTCTAGGGCTGTTGAGAATGGCCTGTGCTGTTTAATGATACTTATTTGTTCAGGGTTCCCAAATACATCTACAGATGATACCCTGGAAACTATAACTAACACATTGAATTTTTAGTTTTTATTGCCATATTTTTACAATTTGAAATAGAAATATTTCTATATTGAAAAAAATAAAGTGTTTTAAGGCAGTACTGAGCTTGCCCTGAAGTCTGTTTGGCTACCAGTGAAACTCAGAAAACAGAAAGATACCTGTATATTTCAAATCAGCAGTGGTATTTCAAAGAAAATATTCTTTGAAGTGTTACTATGTAAGCTGCGGTACTTGACTTGCTGGGAACAATTCATTTTAACAAATAAAAATATGTAGTTTTCACTTAAATTTAATTAGAGAGTTTCTATAGTTCTTGGATTCTGTCCATAAAGTTATTTTAGAGGAAAAAAGTCTGTGCCAGGACTGAGTGACTGAATCAATCTGGAAAAATACATCAACAACTGAAGAGGCTGTTGTTCACATAAGGCTTTAATGCATTAATTTATGCTAGACAGACCTTTACATGAGAATTTTCTCCAGCATTAATACTTCTCTGTTTGAAAGAAACAGATTTTTTTTCTTTCTTTTTTTTCTCCTGTGCATACTTTTGGATTAGAAATAGTTGAGAATATGCTTTTACAAAATATGTTCTTAACTCAAAATTAATACAGAGATAAAGAATGATGTCTTTTCCTACTGTATCCTTGAACAGGTAACCTGTTGTAGTAGTTCTTGAATACACACCTATTTTTTCCTGTTTCTAAAGGATGGAAAGATTATTAGATAATCATATTGTTCCTCTTTATTTTCAGGACATTTTGTGAAATGTCTGATGGCTTTATGGTACAATTAGATTAGAAGTATATTTTCTAATCCTTAATATCCTGTTTTTCAGAATACGACTTCCTTTACAGTCAACAAAAAATTAAGTAGTCACATTTTACAAACATAAGGTAAAATCATTATATTCCCTCTTGTGGTTGTCAGTGATTTAGGAGGAGTACATTTCACATTTAACTACCTCAGGTAGCAACAGAAGGATGGAGTTTTTAAAAAAATTATTTTATTTTAATGAAGTCCTAAGTAGCATTCACAGGATTCAAATTTTTGGACAAGTAATCACAAACTGAGAAGTGTTGTGATCTTTATTTTGAAAATTGCTTAACCATTGGTCTTATTCTCCTCCCTGCTTCATAATTTGAACTGATCATATACTGACTTGAATTTTGAATTGATAAAATTTTTATCTGGTAATTTGGTGGTTTTAAGAAAAATACAGAAACGCAGAATGTTAGGGGATGGATGGCACCCTGAAAGATCATCTAGTCCAACCTGCCTGCCAGAGCAGGGTCATCTTGAGCAGGGTCATCTAGAGCAGGTCACACAGGAATGTGTCCAGGTGGGTTTTGAATGTCTGCAGAGAGGGAAACTCCACAATCTCTCTGTTCCAGTATTCTGTCAACCTCGCAGTGAAAAAGTTTTTCCTTTTGTTCTCAATTGATTATATACTAAGTTGAATTTCAGATTGATATAAAAACGTTTTAGCTGGTAATTTGATGGTTTTAAGAAAAACACTCCAGCTAAACTAAGGAAAAGACTAAATGTTTATTTGCAGTTCTTCTGAACGAAAAAGTTTTTTGTGACCTTTTAAGGTGCATGCTAAATTTGAAAGCAGCGTTTCAGTTTGATAGTTCTTTTGTGGATTTTTACCCATGCATGCGTTACACTGAACTGCTGCCTTCACTTCTTAGGCAAGTTTAGTTTGCATTTTACGGACATTGTTTGACTTTACAGAGATAGAACTAGAGCTTATAACAGCAATATTAATACATGCTTTGCACTTTCTTTTCATTTTTATAGCTTTGTACAACTCTTGAGTGATTTATATTAAAAATCCTTCTGTAAGGCATGGAAGTATTATCTCCATCTCATAGGTAGAGGGGAATAAAATTAAAATGTAGGTGACATATCTGATACTTTCTGGTAATATCAGAATTAAAATTAAAAAGCCTCCATTTTTTCCTGTTCTTTTGTTAGAGCAACCATCTTTTTAACTTAAAGGGTTAACTACTTCAAAATTATTTCAAATTTTATTCAGATATTTTCTTTCAATTTCTATTTTAGGATTCTTCTTGCTACAAACAAAGGATTGCTGTGGATGAGATCCTTGGCACATGTGGTTAAGCAGAGGCCTTGTAGGTGTGGGGAAATGATCTCTTTGGATTTAATTTACAGCTAACTGAAGATAAATCATAAGAAAATGGCAGACAGGAGAATCAGACAGGCCATCAGCTGTCTAACCAAGTGACTGACCTAGGGGCATCTCTAAAGCTGCCAAAGTAACTGTTTATAGAATCTGTCAAAAAGCCAGATCCTACTGCTAGAAAAAACCATGTTCCATTATTTTACATCTGGGCCTTTTCTGTGAACACAGGATAGAAAAAACAAAGTAGAATACAGGGTGAAGTGTTTTGCTCTAGTGGCATTCTGCAAATATTATTTTTCTGGTTAATGTTTGTGTGAAATGCAATGCTAGAGAAGGACTGATTTGGGGAGTGAGTGTAGGAGGTTTGAATTGGGCTGAAATTTAATTTTTTGTATGTTTACATCGTAGCTTGAAATAAAAACTATGGTTAAAAATATCTCAATGCTAAAAGGCTCTAATATTGAGGTGAGATGATGCTATAATTGAATGCAAAGAATATTTGTTCCTATTGATAAAATTTATATTTAATAGAATCATAGAATTATTTGTGCTAGAAGGGACCTTTAAAGATCATCTACTCCATCCTCCCTTCCATGGGCAAGGACATCTTTCACTAGGTCAGTTTGCTCAAAGTGTCATCCAATTTGACCTTAAACAGTTGTCCCCAGTGATGAGGCATCCACAGATTCTCTGGCCAATCTGTTCCAGTGTCTCACCATCCTCATTGCAAAAGAATTCTTCCTTATATCTCATCTAAATCTACTCTTCTTCAGTTTAAAGCCATTGCCCCTTGTCCTGTCACTACAAGCCTTGGTAAAAATTCTCAATCTTTCTTATAAGCCGCCTTTAGGTATTGAAAGGCTTCAGTAAGGTCTTTCTGGAGCCTCATCTTCTCCAGGCTGAACAACACCAACTCTCTCAGACTCTCCTCACAGGAGAGGTGTTCCAGCCGTTGGATCATTTTTGTGGCCCTTCTCTGGGGCTCCTATAAAGGTCCATGGCTTTCATGCACTGCAAATCCTAGAGCTGGACATACTTCAGGTAAATATCTCATGAGAGAAGAGAGGCAGAAGCACCTTCCTTGCCCTGCTGGTCATCTGTTTGCGCTCTTGCATTGTGTTAGTTTAGTGAAGAAATGTCAACAAACTATTCATTTAGGAGATTGGAAGTAGAATCCATCCAAAATTTCTGTGTATCATCAACACTGTAGGAGGCAATCTTTTTTCTATGCACTGAAGCTGTTGTATAACTCATTTTGTATTTCATCCTCTTTCATATGAGGAATATCAATCACTTATGCTTCAATGGTAGCACTTTCCAATGAAAGCAGAACATTTCACTAAATTTCCCTGAAGTTTTCCTGCTATGTTAGCTTTCTTACAAAATATGTGAGAATTAAAAAAAAAAAACAAAAAAAAAAACCCTTGTAAATATTTTTCTTCAGAAACATAGTCAGTTGAGATGATGCCACATTGCCACTTTTAAAATGTGTTTTCTGTAGTTCGGAAGGGCAGAATGTCAACAGCAAAGAGAGAAAAATGTAAATACAAATGCATGTACACTCTTCAAGTTCGATCACAATGCTACATTGTGCATATATGAATCTCTCTGTAGAGTATTACATCTTTATTAAATTCTGTTTCTGGAAGGACAAAATCATGTCCATTCATCTGCCCTTAGTATAGTCACTGTGTGCCACCCATTGGTTAGCATGCAGGTGGGATAAAACACAGTTCTCCTGTGGCCTGTTACTGCCATTGAAAATCTGTTTTGATAGATAGAGGAACTACTCTTTTTCGAGCTTGGCAAAGAAATACAGCATGTGACTAATACTTCCAATTAAAGAACGGATCAAACAAAGAGAATGCTAGAAATGTCTCTCAAACTTCTTGAACCACTGGCAGAAAAAATGCCGTAATTTTATGGTCTCTAAGTACGTAACAAAATTAAATCTAACAATAATTCTGCATCCTTTGAAAAAGAAATTCCTATCTTTCCAAAACTGAGCATGTGTTTTAACCTGTCTGAACTAGTGATTAAGAATTCAGATTTACAGAAATTTAGCAATTCAGTGTAAGGAATTGCAACAAAATCAGTCACTTCTCCCCCTTTTCTCTGAATTTTATACATAACAAAAAGGATTTAGAGTTCTGCATGTTAGCAGTCCACTTCAAATGTTTCAGAGCCAGCATGTTCTTCACTTTGGGAAATGGCCACCAAGCTTCTTGGGCTGTGTAATGACAAATGTTGGTTATCATCAACACTTTATACTTGTGATGTTATTAGCTATCTGAGTGACTTCAGCATTCATAACTAATCACTAAGTGATGTTCTCATTTCTAAGATGAAGCAATGCTTTATCTTAGAATTTCTAAAATAAAGCAATGCTTTATCTTAGCATTTCTAAGATAATGCTCTTGTTCCATTTTTTCAAATGATTCACACTGAAAATTTTAGTCTAGAAGTTGCAGTGTTGAAGGCTAGGAGTGTGTGCAAAATAGCGAAGAAATACACATTCACTGTACAGTCCATGAATTTTTGAAATATTAAAGAGAAATCTGAAACTTGGAATTTAGAAGTGATAAGAAAGTCATAACTTGGAGGAATAATAAATTTTAAAACACACATCCCATCTGACTTGTTTGAATGTTGACAAGGTAGAGGAAAGTGATTCCAGTAGCAGCCAGATTTGAGCAAATCCTAATCTTTTGACAGCCTGTTCATAACAGCTGAAGAATAGATTAATTAAACTATCTGCTACAGATTAAAATCTAGGTCTCCCTACAAAATGGGGAATTTGTGAAATAACTGTTGTCATTATATTTTGTCTATTGATTGACACCAGTAACTGGAGAGATGGATGCTAACATAAAACTTTATCTTTTACAAAACATTATTAATAGTGTATATACAGTGCTTTATTTAAATATGATACGGTGAAGATTTCTTACGCTTCTGCCAAATCAGTGTTGGGATCCCCTCATGCTTGCTTATTTGGTGAACTTTGAATATATGTCCACGCTGATGTAGACAATGATCCTGTTCAGCTGTCAGCTTCAAAGATTATGCCTTTCGGAAGTATGTATTACCATATATGTAAATCTGAATTTACAAATGGCTGCAGGATTTCATAATATAGGCTGCAGTTATCTCAATATGGCAGGATATGTAGAAAGGTTATTGTGTGTTTGGTTTTGTATTGTAACCAAATACAATAATGGGGTATACATTATAAATGGCATATTTTCCCCTTTAACATCATTAACAGTCTTCAGACATTTACTTATTGAGTACCGGGCAATTCTGAGGTACAAAATAAAAATATGCAGTGATATTACTTTGTGGTAACACTGCTATTATTGAGAGAACTCACTCGATTTGGGATGATAATTTGGTAATGCATTGATTGAGTGCTGGGACAAGTGCACATCATCCCACTGCCCTATCATAGTTTGTATCGAGAAGAGTTGAGTTCTGTCAAATGTAGGAGGCCATCACAGCGTGATTTGTTTAGTGCCGTGGTCAGCACTCAGGATGCAAGAAGTAGAGCATATAGGTTAGTGGGCTGTCTATAAGAATTGACTGCCCTTTCATCTGAAAACAGGACTACACACTGTTCCCTGTAAGTCATTATCACAGCTACTTTGTACAGTATCAGAGTTCTGATCATCACAGTACAGTATTCTGCTATCACTGTGCTGTAATAGTACATTTAGCTCCATGCCTTGCCTCTGGCACAGTGTAATGCATAATGGATCTAACAAAACTTAAAAAAGAAAAGAATAATAAAAAAAAAGAAGAGCCCCAAAGCCACAGTGCAGCTCTTGAAGTTACAATACTTCAAGTGAATAGAGGGATGGAGAAGAAGACTCTTCTGACCCTTACAGGTGAATTCTGTACAATACTTAATGCGAAAATTCTCTTACTCAACTTTCTGTGCTAAAACAATGGCATTTATGCCTTGAAATAACCAGAAGTTTTCTTGGAATTTTTACAGCCTTATACTGACTTCTGTCATTATAACGCTTGGTGCGACCTGCTTTGCACACTGCAAATGCAGAGAGGCAGAGAGAAAATTATTGCAGAATTTGTCAGTATAAATTGTAATATAATGGTATCCGTCGTCTTCTTGGGGGCCTGGGAAACAGTGTTTACTTTAAAGGTAAATAGGACAAAATGGAATCCAAATTGTTCTTTAATGATATTTTATTTCTATTTATGCACTCTTATACTGTTAATAAGTAGTCCTTTGGAAACTTTCCTTAAAGTATCTTGAAGTAGTAGTTTATATTTTAAAGGTCTATGGAGGATACAATAATGAACAGCTATGATAATATTTCATCTTAGTTAGTGAAGGCAATTGTTTGCAGCTAAAGCCCTGCATTTCTTTCATTCTATTTTCATGAGTAGGAGTAATGCTGTTTTCATTTCTTGGGGAAGGAAGGAGCCTGAAATAAGTCTGTAGCTGACTATTCCTGTGCACTGAAGATGACAATCTAATCTTTCTTTCTTTGGGCAAAAATGTTACTATGGGAGGAAAGCCCCAAAGTTCACAAAGGCTTTGACATTACACTGAGTAAGTACCAGTGGTCTGTTTCTTCAGTGTATGGACCCAGTGCAGAGAACAGGTCGCTCTGCAGGCACATCTCTCTCTTCAGAAGGCTATAAAGGTAAAACTGAAGCACTGTGGTCCACACCTAAAATCTTATTTTATTCTGAACTTGTTCTGGTGCCTCAAATAGTTATACACATGGACAAGTTAAATTTCACACATGTGATTAGGCAGTTGTACTACAGCAGGTCTATTGGAAAGAATTTGGGAATTCAGTTTGCAGAACTGAGCTTCGAAGTCATAGGGAGATATACTTCCACAGGACCACGAGGCTGCCTCAGCCGTGTTTACGTATTATTTTAATCAAAGGATCATGTACCCCAGGATATGTATCAAGTTGTGGATTAAGTTTATAAAAAAAATGACAAAAGTTCCTGCTGGTTGAAAGATTATGAGTATTTAGCTACAATACTGCTGTTACAGGCATGAACATGTCTTTTCAGTATTTTCAAATTGTGGAAGTGTTACAACTAATTAACTGTGTCTGTCTAGTTATAAAATAGACTAAAGCTAAAGGCTAAAGTTTTATTAAGTACTACTGATTTTCTTATTGTTTTTAACTATATAGCTTAAAAACTGAAGTGCCCTTCTCTAAACTGGGCTGAAAGAATGTGTCAATAAAAGACATTGCAGTTAGTCAAATCTAAGAATGTTAAATCAAGAAAATGCATGAAACACCGACTACCAGTAACTGCCATTATGTTCAGCCTTTTAATTTCTTGTAACAGCAAGAATAGTGTTGTGAGAACAAGAGATAATACACACAAAAAGAAGAAAGGAACTTCTGTTTGGAAAAGGTGCAGGGAACTTGCTCCCATAATAAGTTATTCTATTAAACAAGAGCCATTATTGCATTCTAGCAATGCAAATGTAAACCAGAAAGTCAGTTAGCATAATATATTGTTAGTATCTATATTTTCCCTTCCCACATACTTTTTGGAATTATATGCTATTTGGTTAAAGAGATTTTGGATCAAGATTCAACATTTAAGGAAAAGTATTTTTTTATATTGTTCAAAGCTGACCTCTGCTTTTAAAAAGCTTGATCTGCAGTTTTTTGTCTGTTTAGAAGCATACATTTTTGGTTAAGAAATTGAAGACAATCTCTTTGTCTTTTGCCTAAGCTGGGGAGGCTGAGATAAAAAAGAATGCCTGCTTTAAAAGTCACACATGGCTGTAATTTAAGATTTTTTTTACCTCATTGTCCATAACAGTTGAAAGAAACCTTCAATGAAAGTTTATTAACTAGGCCAATGCCTCAGGCAATAAAGGTTCATTTATTACCAGTTTCTTGGCTGTTTTTCTTCTTCTATTTTTCCGTTAAACTCATAGCGTAAGATAATACTTCACAAAATTAAACCTTTGACCTTCTGTGGAGTTAAGTCGCCTTTGATTAGATAAAGTAACAATTTATGGTCCAGCGTGAGGTTGCACATGAAATGAATAATGCAGCAGACTGAATGAGAACTGAGAATCTATTGCTTTTGAAAAGATGACTGTTGTTTAAGAAAGAATGTTCTCTCCTAATTGTATTGTAGTGATGTTGTATTCATTCCAGTAAGATTTTAAACTGTTGTTGAAAAGTACAATATAGCCAGGCAGTTCTGCAGTATACATTGTTTAATTCTGTCACAATTGCACCAAGCCAATAATAAATTTACAGATCACAAAACCCTGTTAAGCTGTAACGGTTAGTAATTCGTTGTGGTATTTGAAATGCACTGCCTGACTTCACTTCTTACTCTGTAGTACAAAGGAAGAAATCCATGATAAAGAACAACTTTGTGGAATGTAAGTCCATGAGTTCCATATTAGTGATAAAATAACTACATTTACAAAATCTTTTTCATCAACACTGAACCTGCCAGTAGTTCTCATTCAGAAACAAAAGTTTGATCTACAAAACAAGAGAACACTACTTCTTTCTAGGTCAATGCTTTGTTTCTGCAACTGTGTTAATTACAAAGACACATTGTGAGTAGAAAGATTTTTAGATTTAAAGATTACTGTAGAAATTTAGCTCTTTTGCTTGTTTGTTTTAAATACAAAACCCAGATCTCAAAATTCATATTGCAATTTAGGACTACTTACAGGAAAAGGTCTGATTAGTCTGATGAACAACAGATGGTTTGAGCCTCACATTCACTGGTTTTTTCCCACTTCAAGATTGGCAATTTCATTTTAGTTGCACCAGTCTAAAACAGATCACATGCGTGATTTTTTCCCCAAGTATTCCTTCTTCAACAATATTTAAAGTACAATTAGCAGTTTCACTTTTTATTACATTCCTCTTTTTTTTTTAAATAATTACACTTCAACAGATGTAAAAAATGATCCAGATAAGCAGTTCATGCTGAATTGTGGAAGTCGAGCAGGAAAATATAGCTAGAAAAGCCAGACAAGAATTTTGTGATTAACTCAAAATAACAGGTAATGAAATTTTTAAAGTATACTAGTATTGTTCTATGGAATCAATCCAGGCAGCTTAACAGAACTAAAACTTCTGGATAGGTGTGAGATTCCAGGCCTCCATTACTCATAAAGAATACTATTAATGAAACTTGGTATTTTTAAGCAAGCCATTATGATGGTAGTCTGAAGTTCCCCTTTCTGCAATCCAGTCTATGTAATCAGACCTCTGTCCCCCTGCAGATTGCTTTCCTCTTCTTGTTTTATGTATCACACTATATAAAACACCCATTAGATCAGAGACTAAGGTTAGGATCCTATTTCTTTTGAAATAACTGGGCAGCAGTGTAATAAGCTACCAAAACCTTGTACCTGAAACCCATGAAACCAGTGCAATAATCTACAGTGATCGAGGTCAAGTTCTAGGAGGTAACTCTGCCTTTCTTTCTCAGACAGAGTTTTTCAGATTTTTAGTAAGAATTTTACCCAAGTAAGAACCTTAGTATGAAACAGGGAATTAAGTCAAGAAAACAATGGAATTGTTTTCAAGTCAGTACCATTGAAATAAGCTATAAGAAAAAATATTAAGCATTAATTTGAAATAATGAAATAAGATCTTTCAGGATTTAGATGAGATTTTGAGCTCCTTCCATGCAATGAAAGCATTTCTGCAGAATAAACTTTCTAGCAAATAAATGAAATTAAATGTAACACACTGCTGACAGTCATATTTTGGCTTTCTGCCTGTTCTCTGATGGCAAATGTAGACTCCTAAAGAAAAAGGTTGTGAGAATGTCTATTTATCACTGGATTTTTAATGTTCTCATAAATATATAGATATGACATATATAAACATAACATAGTTATGTTAAAGATGTTACTAGTTATTTATTGGAGTAATTATAAGGAATTATAATTACTATTAGGCATAGTTTTAACCGAATTAAGATCAGTTACTTAAGCAATCTCTTAAGTAGTCCCACAACCAAGTTTAGGAATACGATTCAAAAATACGTGTTTTGAGACACATTTGAGGCTGAAAAAGTTGCATTCACTTTTCTTTTCCCCTTCACAAACAAGATAAGTTCTAAGCTGCTCATGCCACAGCTGAAAGTTTTAAGGGTTCTCTCTGAAGGCAGGGAATAGTATTTGTTGGAAGGCAGAAACCTGTATATAATTTAGTGCCCAGTCATAATTCATACACATTTGGAAAATCTGTCATAATGTATGACAGCTCTCTCAGGCGCTTTGCTTTCAGAACAGAATTGTTTTCTGAGGATGCTATGTTTTTTTTCTCATTGTTTTCCATTTCATTCACTCAGTTTTCAGCTTTAGAGACCACACATACTGGGCATACTTCTGGTCTCATTCTCACCCATGAAATTCTGACTTCAGTAGAGTTGCATGGGCGTAAATTAGACTAGAACTTGGCAGGAGAAAGCTTATGATTATATTTGGCAGAGGCAGCAGGCTGCAACTTTATTAACATAATTAACAGCTACAAACACACCGAACAGGCCAAAGTAATCTAGTGACAGAATAGAGAAGGTCTTTGTAGGGAAGGATCATTCGCACTTTCTTCTGGTGTTCTGCTTCTTGTTCCTGAGTTCCTACTAGGGCTTGGAGACCTTTCAATTGAGCTGTAATTCAAATTCATACAGCTCCTACAAGACACCTTGAACAGAGTTTTGCTGATGAGTCTATAGGAACTGTCAGCAGTACGGAGATTACTTCAGGAATGTGGTGGTTGAATTGAACTTTACTTTCTGATGTTTTTCTTTTTGAATTAAACTGTTGGACAAGATTAATTGCACACAGTAAGAGATTTAAATGAATAGCTTTATAAAGCATTAAAGTTCTAAGTACGTCACATGGGAAAAAAGCTGTAAGGTTTAAATGAATAAATGTATTTAATGCATAAATTGTCTAGGCTAATTTTTTAATTCCTTTACTAACATCTTTTATTGAAAAACCATACTTTATTCATCCATCTTAGTTGTACTGCTGTGGTTGTGGTAATTTAATATTCCTACTCTTCGCTAATCTTCTGGTTCAACAGAAGTAAACAATAGCTTTCATAAATTAAAAATACGCTCTCCAGAACATGCTTCTAAAGATAAAAAACAAGGCTGTAAACATTTATGACTGAAACAAACTAGATTGTTCAAATACTGCCATGATGTATCGTGTATATCAATATGGCACTGATATCAGTTAGAATGCAAACAAGGTTTTAAATGATGTGCCCCTTCATTTCAGCTGGAGAATCCGCTTTACACCATCTGCCTATCAGATGGTTAGGAACCAGGACTGCGTATTAATGCCACATGTTCGATTTTCTTTCCTCTTGTAATGGTTAGATTCATATTGCTAATAGCTGTGCACGAGCACTGTCGATGAAATTTGTGTGACGATGGAGTGATGAGATATTTATAAAGCTGCCTGTCTCACTGCATAATCAGCAGGAAGAATGCCAGACATAAACAACTTATCAATTTCAGAATATTAATGACAACTACCATTGACTTTAATGCATTGAATATTTTGGCTTGGATACTTTTTAACTGGATAAATATTTATTAAGAGTGAAAAAACATCTACATGGCTGTTTGGTGTGATCCTTGTTTCTTTCATTTAAGTTGGCTCTATAGATGATTTCTGGTTGTCTCATATTTGAAGGTAAAATTTCTGTTGTATAGAAAAGTGAAAATTTCTTGGTTACTTTTTTTAAGAGTGCAATAATATTAAATAATGTTTAGGTCAAAAGGCTTATTTGAACAACAAGATAAAAAACCAAAAAAACAACCCCAAGTATTTAGCCAAATATATACCTATATGTGTATTTAAGGTTCATATAGATATATGCATATAGCTAGATAGCACTGTATTAACTTCTTATGTTTAGAATATATTTACCTGTCTTTGCTGGTGAGATAAGTGATATAAGTCAGACTTTGTGCTAGAGGGGAAGTTTTGTCTTGTACCATAGCACAGTCAACCTCAGTGCACCGGTGATTATAATGCAGGTGGCTCCAGTAACTGGCTCGGAACCTTCCTTGCCACTTTGCTGCATCATGATGTTTAAGTGATAGGAAAAAGTAGCAGTAGAGCAGGAACTTTACCGTAGGCTAGAATTGCTGTGAGGAATAGTGTTAAGCCATAATTCTGAGGATTATTCCTCATTCATGTTTCCCCCCACTTTACACCAGTGCTTATATGAGACATGCATTTCAGTTTAAATTAATTGCTCTATGGCAAAGTAATCATTTCAATCACTTATGCGGTTGTGTGAGAGAAGCAATGAAATTAGTAGTTTAATTTCTGCTTTTTCAAATGATCATTTATTATCACCAGCATTATCTTGTGAAAATCATAACACAGAACTAAGCAATCTGTATTTCCTATGGCTTCCTCTAGGGAGAAGCGTTACGGCCTCCTTTGGAGAGAAGCATTGAAGCATACTGTTTTTGCAGATTTTGTAATGGAAGAGAGTTTGGTTTTTAGCTCTTCTGTAACTGGCTGTTAGCCCAATGAGACATATTGTGGGGCTCACAAGTCCTATGTCCAGTGTCTGATAAGGTATTTACACTGATACGTGGAAGCTGATTATTAAAACCTGCTCACCTGCAAATTCAGTCACTGCTAAAAGTTTGAGGCCTGCTGTTGTATTCATTTGCTATATTGTATTCGTCCAAAGGATTGTTCTTAGGAGATGCTAGTTTTAGCTTGTGAGAGATGTATATAAAAAAAAGGAAGTATAGATTATTGTATTGCTTAATGAACACAGGATGCAAAGTAAAGTTCAGAGGTGCACCATCCCTTTTTCTGTGGCCAAACTTAGAGACCGTAACCAAATTTGTATAATGTATAACTTCACATCCTTCCTCTATGTTAAAAATATCACTGGAAGCAATCCATGTTATTGTCAGTACCTTCTTAAGATCAGAACATGCACAATTTGTAGTAGCAGCAGCAGAAGCTAAAAAAAAAATAAACCTTTATATTTATCCATCTTCTGATTTGATGTTTGGCTTTTGGGTACATCTTCTACCTAAAATAGCAGCTTTCTAAATAATATTGATCTGCCTATGCAGAATGTAATTATCACATACTTGGTAATTCTCATTGCACATGGAAATGTGAGAAGTCAGCCTGTGAGGAGGGTTAGGAGGCTGATAATGTTTGCTGATCTTTGTGCTGTCATGCAAATAACGAAGGGAAAGCAACCTTGAGTCAAGCCACAATATATTCAAAGGCACCTCTTATGCCACCTCATTGCTTTCCTGATGTCCATTCACTTTATGCCTTCTCCCCTCTGGATTTTGCCTTTGTTCCTTCCCATGGCTAGCTGAAAACATAGCAAGACTGAACTAATTTTCCAGTTAAGCAGGCAAAAGAGACAACAGGAGGCCCTTGGAAACTGTGTGGTAGCAATATTTATCTCAGCAGCCAGGGATTATTCAGTCTTTCCTGCTAAATTGCACTCTTCCTATGCTGGGCAGCAGCACTGGCCCATTAGAATAGTAAGTTGTGGAGTTAATTCCTCTTGAGATCCATAAGATACTTCACACCTCTCAGAGTAGCTGAAAATCAGACAAGCAGGCACCTTTAAACTAATTATACTGAGCTTTTTCAAGCCTTTTCCACAGTCAGGGCAAGAGTCTTGATTCAAAGCGATGGAGTCTGTTCTCCTCTTGTGGCGTAACAGGCTGATGGTTAAGATTGCATAACTGTATAGAATTTACCTGGTTTTATGCCTTTTCATTATTTTCTTACATTAATTTTCTTTAATTTCCACTTCTGGCCCCTGGATCATTCATGTAGTGTATGTAGCTCTTGTAAAGTTTTGACACCGACTTCTTTCTGCTGCCACCCAGGCTGGGGGAAAGGGATCTGAGTGGGTAGTAGTACAATTTAGATATTGCAGAGGAATTATCCCGCCTCAGGGAAAAGGGCAAAAACTTACGCTTGTGACTTTGATTAAAGGCTGTATCTAATTATGAGTTTTGAAGGCATTACTGGACTGTTTCTCTAATTGCTTTTGACAAGAGAAATGCTCTCGTTTTTGTAGAACATTTTTTTAAATGACTCGATGGCAGAAATTTGCTTTGGTAGGAAGAGCACTTGGATTGCCTGAAGGTGGCTTTGGGATTGGGATTAAATGGATTTAATAATATCTCTTCTCATTAATGAATACCTTGATGCTTTAAATTCTGGGGAAGGTGAAATAAGTATTTTACCAATGTTCTGCACAGCTAACCTTTCTTCTAGAAGTTCTTCCTAAAATGACCATATCTCCTTGCTGTTATGTGTGAAATGAGAAATAAATGCCTGAGTTCTTTCATATGGTACTCATAAATACAAATTGTAGACCCGTTTGTTTTCTTTAGCATGTCGAACATTTGAGATCTAAAGTTGTTCTTTTAACTAAGTACAATTATGTACACGTTCACCTATTTTTGGAGCCAGACATGTAAAGACACAATTTTGAAGCTCATTTAGATACCTTAAAGAATTTATTTATAGCTGCAATCATAAATAAATTTTTTGTGGTATTATGATTTCAGTTACTGGATACCAAGTTACAATTCAGGTCGATGTATAGGAGTAACTTTTAAAATGTGGTATGAAACATTTAACTTGAAAAAGTTGACGGCTTTTCAAATTTAACAAGAGAAATAATATTCTACAATGATTATGAAGCAAATATGAAAGAGGAATAACAGTCTTGCTCCATACAATAATGAGAAACTGTAGAATAATGTATATTAAATCTTGTTTGTACTTTTTTACAGGCCTAACAGCAGCAGCTGCAGCAGCAGCAGCTGCCACCAATGCCGCCATAGCAGAAGCAATGAAAGTGAAAAAAATCAAATTGGAAGCTATGTCCAACTATCATGCAAATAATAACCAGCATGGAGCAGACTCTGAAAATGGAGATCTGAATTCAAGTGTTGGTAGGTCTCAGAAACACCATTATTATGTGTCCATAATACTCTTGACATTTTATTAATATAGTGATCCTTCTTGGCTTCCTTCTGGAGTCCTTGATTTGGTGTAGAAAGTTGCATATTTATTTTCCTTTTCTTACTGCTTTTAGTTTTATTTTGTATTTGACCTTTACACTAGTGTTCAGCATTGTTGTTACTATTACAAAAACATTCTCTCCTTTGCAGGTTACTTTTGCAGACTCCAGTTAATATTTTCCATGAAAGAAAGTGGTTTGATTGCTTAGAGTTCATTTTTCGAAGTACAGGTGGGGTGACAGATGATGGTGTCAGAGCGAAATTTAACAATGTCTCCTGCTCAGTGTGCTGGGTATCGACTTTAGGTAATTCAGAACACAAGCTTGAAAGCAAAATATTTCATACTTTCATGTGCCCTGTGACAAAGGGAAAACATACATACACAATAAATTATTGCCATGCTCTACAGTTCCTATCATATTTTATTTTAATAAACACATTCTTAAAATGCAGTTAACAGGTTTTTCCATTTCTTAAGCAGCCATCAGCACCTCTTTTTCTTTCTCAAAAAAGAATTGTTTCAGTATACTTTATTCATTTGTTTGGACAATTTGTTTTGCTAAAGCATACTTCAAAGCTGGAATAACTTTTTGTTGTTGTTGATTAAATCTTTAATCATCTGTGTGTGTCTGCTGTAAAATGTTTTGTTATGCCATTTCATTGTATTGGCTCCTTTTATCATGTTGAGACAGTATTAACAACAGAAATTCAATGACAAAGAAGTACATTCAGAAGACTGTAGGCAGGATTGGTGTAAACTGGAATAAAATAGCTTAAGATAGGGATGTTTTTGTTTGTTTTTGTTTTGGGTGTTTTGTTTAGTTTTATTTATTTTTTAGTTTTTCATCTCTAAATGCATTTGAAATGAGTCTTAGAGAGTTATGTAGTACCCATAACATAAATGTGTTAGTGAACAGCATTTGTGTACAGTTCAGTAGGCATTGGTAAGCTATGATTTAGAAATAATGTGAATTGCAGTTCAAAGAACCGGTTTGCCCAGGCACATGCTATTCTAAATAACAATATGTATGTGTTACTGCATAAGGAGGTGACCACATTTGTTTGTTTTTCTTTTAAAGAAAGGCTTAAAAAAACCCTTCTGTGATGGTGAAATAAATAGTCTTAAGTGAGTGTCTTAGTACTCAGATACTAACATGTGTGGTCACTAGAATATTAATGGAAAGATTGTCCCCTTGGAGAGAAGACAAAAGAGGAGAGAGAGCAGGTGTCTTTGAAATCTGTGACGAGGAGATAGAAGATAGGAAGGACCAGGCGGTCCCTAACATACTGGGGAAAGAAGTGAAGTAATGAAAGTGAAAAGTGTAAATGCAAACTGGAAGGATAAAGGGTCTGCACTGGAACTAGAAGCTATTTTAGATTTGAATTTCTGACTCAATTGAATGCATTAAGTGAAATAAAATGTTCAAATACTGGATTATGGAAATGTTATTCTGCATGGCAGTTCCAGTGGCAAACCACTTGTTCACCCACAGAAACAGACAAGTTAAGAAGTAATCAACATCTAAATTGTGTGAAGTATTTGCAGGACAGTGGATGGAGAGAATATTTGAATTTCCTCAGAATTAAAAAAAAAAAAATTTAAAAAATCATCATTTGAGGTGTAATTTAATTAACTAATCGGCTCTTACATAGCTCTTTAAGTAAATAGGTTCTAGCTGTTTTAGTAGAGCAAAGTTAAGGAAGGAGGCTAAATTATTGTCATAATTTCTTCTTAAGCCCCTAACTTGTTAATGTCAGTTAATGTCCTGATTTGCCCGAATGAAGAACTGAGTTCTTTTGTTCAGAAAAAAGTGTCTCTTGTAAGTAGAGCGAATAGCATTCCAGTGATATCTGATCCATGAGGGGTAGCTCTGGAAATTCAATGTACTTGTCTGTGCATCAGTCTTAAACTATACTCTTCCTATGGAGGTTTTCTCAAAAATAGTTTGCATTTACTTGGTTCTTTTATAGTGACCCCTGTCCAGTGTCCAGTGCCCAGTGCCAGTTATGTCTATGGAATCAGAGAAGTGATTCCTACTGTTACTAATGCCAGAGTATTAGTAGGTCCATTAAGAGTTAATTCTCTATTAGATGCATTTTTTAATATTAGCATATTTTATTAACTTGACAAGAACTCATATTTCAAAGGTGTTGCTTTGTAGTAGATGTGTGGGTTTTTTTCCCCTTGCTTTTTTTTCAGGTGTTTATGTCTTTTCACATAAATATTATCAAGTCCATACACCATTAATATTTTAAATTATGCCTTGTTAGGCATGAATTTGAAATACTAAGTCAGTGAATGTTGACAGGAGGAAGGGATAAACCAAGACAAAATAACCCGATATTTGTATATTTCATTGATATTTATATTTCAAACTGAAAAGGAACAAACGAATGAACCAACAGGCTAAAAGCTTAGCTAATACATCTTAGTCCATATGTAGCAGACATTGTCGTGTACGTGGACTGATCTTACTGTGCTCTTAGACTGTTCCAAAACCTTTGTAAATGAAGATGGTCTCTTTGGTTGAATCGTCAGGTTTGTTTCTGAATTATCGTGCTTTTTAGTTTAAATCAGATGCTTACTGCGAACCATTTAGGTAGATGAACATTGTATAATTTTACAGAGTGTTACACAAATTTATTAATTCAGTCCTTCGAAGCCATGGCATGACCAAAAAGGTTAGTGAGTGAAGAGAGTTAAAGGAAGCCAATGGTACTAATAAGAGATTAATTTATATCCCTCTGTTTTGTATAGTAACCTTGAGCCTGCATCCTCTCACCCAAATTATCATTTGAGGAGGGGGGGAGTGGGAAGAAAAAAAAAAAGAAAGAAGAAATTACAGAGGAAACAGAGTGAGGTATTAGCACACTGAGTAAAATATATGGCTGCAACGCCTTTCTCCCCCATCCACAATCAATTGGATTCTTTTAGTTTAATATTTACTTGCTAAGATGAGATGCTAGTCTGCATGGTGATAAACAGTCTGCTACTGGCATCTGAAGGTGACCTGTCAGTTCATATGGACAAATCTCCTGCTTACTGAAATGTACAAAATAAATCATTAAAGCAGGCAGGTGCTCATTCCCAGATTTAAATCACCATAGATTTATGATTTGAATTAATGCTTCATTTGGTCATAGAAATAGATGCTGAGACAAATGATATGCAGTGGTTGGGGCTTCCATACTGTAGCCATCCTAATATTGATTACTGAGATGTCTTTGCAATCTCTTGTTTATATCAAGTACTGTCTTGTGACAGCTTGGCTGATATGAGCTACATTGCAGATAAGAAGGAAAAATGTCCTGGGTTCTTTTTAAGTGGCAATTCTATATACAACATGCAGGATAGATAAATAATTTATTTAAATAAAATTTATTAAAAGATAATTCTGTATGGCAGCAAACAAACAAAAGATACGCTGTGTGCCTTTTTTTTGTTGTTTTATTTTTAATTGCAAAATGAAAAGAGAGTGACAAGGTCAAACTTCAAATTTCATTGTAGAGGCTTTGTTATTTGCCATATTAACATCTTAGGATGATATTAGAATCGGTTGTATATTTACTGCCTTACGCTCCAAAGTTATAGGTAGGTAAAGAAGCTCAATTATTTCCTTGCTGCTTAAATTAAGTACTTACTGCCCTGCTATCATACTTCATTAACCTGCAGCTGCAAATATAGAAGCCTTTGAAAGTAAATATGTTTAAAGCTATTTCTGTGAGATAGGCTTTGCTCTCTGTAACTTGGTAGGAAGAGTGGTCCCTATACTTTTGCTTCCCGAACATTTTATGTAATGAAAACGCTATGTATACATAGACTTCAGGGAATACTCAAAAGATTTGTACAGACCTTTGCCGCTTGCTAAAATCTGACTCATAAAACTTGTAAACAACTATCAACAATAGTAAATTACTTGCTTAGTAGGAAATGAGTTCATATCTATTCAAAATGTGATCTCAAAACAGATGTCCCAAGAAAATGTCATTGTTTAAACTACATTAATACAAAAAAAAAAATCCAAAAAACAAACCAGCTATTATTTCTTTGAGGAAGTTAAGCAATCACGAAGACTTCAGTGTTCTGTTTCTAAACACAGTTAGGAAATACGAGGCAACATTTTACACTTGGCTAGCACGTTAATCCATAAACAACCACAAAGTGTGTTGAAAATTAAGAGGCTTTCTTGGTATATTAGGTTTCCTATTCATCAGCATTACTTTGAAATATTTAAAACTATGAGACAAATACAAGGTTTCCTGTGATCTGTTGTTCAAAAGTAACCATTGTTTGCATACTATTATTCTTTTTTGTTTGTTTGTTGTTTTTGGGTTTTTTTTTTCTTCACCCAGAATCAGAGATAAAATGATTTAGGTGAAATTATTTTCTCCAGTGACCTTGCCCAATAATAGAACAGCACAAAATACAGTCATTTCCTTTGTCTAAACACACGTGTCTGTTTTGAAGGAAAGAATTACTTTTATGGTTTTAGGAAAAAGTCTTGAAGACCTTGAAAAAGCAAATAAAAGGAAACAGAAAATGCAGGCCACTGAGCACAGCTCTGCAGTTGCACATCTGATTCTCTGCCTTGGCAATGTTAATGAACCTCAAATCCTCCCTATAATTAGATGAGGGAATTGCTTATATTTTCAAACAGATGATGCTGCTATAATGAAACGATTGACAGGGAACTTAAGAACTTAAGAGTGTCTACAGTAGTCATTTGGTTTCTGGGTTTGTTTTTTCTTTTTTTCTTTTCTGTTCCCTCCTCTTTTTTTTTTTTTTTTTTTTNTTTTTTTTTTTTTTTTTTTTTTAAAGTGTAAAAGAAAATTGGGTGTGGATACAGGTCCTGGGAGAGGTTGTAATTTGCAGAGAATGCTATGACAGGTGTCTTTGTATAGCATGGAAAGAAAATGGAAGAGAAAGGAATGATGGGCAGGTACAACAGTTTTTGGGAGGGGGTGTCCTGTGCTTATTCTGCTCGGGTTCTTTAAAAGGGGCCGAGACTCAAGAGATGGATCTGGATTGAGTGCACAGCTGTAACTGCTGATGAGCTAATTGCTCCTTATCTCTCAGCCCCATTCATCTTCATTTTTTACCAATTACTGAGAATTATCTGTGTTCTCAGTTGGATATGAGAGTTAATCCTTTTTGGTTAAGCTGGCAGTACTGTGAGCAGATTCCAAATCATAGGGTGAAAAAGCCAGAGCAAGCTTGTTCTCAAACTCTCTCCAGTTCAATGACAGTATCACTAGTTCATAAGAATTTTTCTATTGTTTAACAGATTAAACACAGATTTTTTTTTTCAACTTTAGTACTTCTATTAATATATATTTTTCTTTTAGCATAAACTGTATTTGTATATTCCTAAGCAGATCGATGTGCTCCCTTTCTAAAAATACTCAGTTGCAAAAATGAAAGTAAGATAAACAATAACTTCAAGCTAGAAAGACTATTTGCAATATTTCCATGTTTATTGTGTGATGTGTAGCACTTCTTTTAAGACAAGGCCATGTATGCAACTTTGATATCATGAGACATAAGACAAATGCTTGTCAGTGACATATATCTACTTCTGTAAACTCCTTTGAAATCTGTGGATGACAAGTGTTGCCTAGGTGCTAGCAAAGGCATAATCATACAGCCTTAAGGACAAATGTGCTATGCTGAGCACAATGTTTTTTCAAACTAAAGAAGAGCTTTCACAAAACTGTGCTTCAGGAGTGCACAGGATACCAGAAAGAGGTAATTTAGTTATAATGAGGCCACTAAACTTTGTTTTGGAATTCTACTCATCTTCACAGTGGGATGGGAAAAAAAAACCATCCTGAATTTCATAGCTAAAATGTAATGGTGGTGTATTAACTGAGAATATGTTTCCAGGGATCTAGTTCCCTAGCCTTTAATTGTAATTGTTAAATTTGGTAAACAAGGCAACGAATTGAATGCTGCAGTCTGAACACCACCAGTAAATTAAGGGACTTACTAGCAAAGGTTCAGCATTTAATGTTGGACAGTCAGTTGTGTTACAACAAAGAGTCTCTCATCTAGATTAAATCCTCACTGTGGGATTCTTTGGAACAAGCATAGACATTTGCATCTGAGTTAGTCATCTTAGACTTGACAGAAAGAAATAGACAATCGTAGGGGTGATCCATCTTATCCTAAAGTACATGGCAAAAGTATGTTAGATAAATTGCACCTTACAAGTGCTTAGTCGTGTGACTACTGAATTGTAGTTATGCAAAGAAAGTTAAATGCATGAATCTCATAATTTGAAAGAGTTAACAGGTCTGTTCCAAGACAGTGATAGAGTAACGGTTAAATAGTCCCTGAGACACAGTGAAACAGAAATGAAAAAAACAAACCAAAAACCTACTCTTCAGAAACAGCAGGTGAGAAATGTAGGTATTCACCCAGAAAACTCTTTAAATACAAATATACTCACAAGTTTGCTCTGATCGTATGGGCATATCACTTCTGAAAAGAGTAATTTTACCTATGTGGGCCATACTGAGAGAACAGGATTCTGAAACAGCTTCCTGCATGGCATTTGTGCATTGGGCCTACTATGAAGCTGTATCAAGTTCATGGAAAATATTTAAATTATTAAGCCTATCTTGTCAGCAAAATTTAAAAACCCAAACAAACAAAAGGCCATTTTTACCATTTATATTGTTTGATTACATTTACTTTATTTCCTGTTCCATGCAAAATAATCCTAATTAGATAAATAGTTGGATAATTTAATCTTAAATGGGATTTTTTTTTCAAAATACTTGCTTTATTGTTATGGTCATTTTCCTTTTTAGCAGTGCCCTGTATGAAAATAATTAAATTGTTAAGCTTTTATTCAGTTTTGTTTCATTATTTTTTTTGTTATCGGCAGTAAATATACTTAAAAATTATACTGTGGATAGGCTATAAGAAATCTAAGTTTAATACAGACCTTATTTTGCTCAGTAGTTATAATAATCTATAGGATCATTTTTCATAAATAATTAGAAGCTCCTTTTCTTACTGTGGTGTGTCTGTTCCAGAATGCTATGGATTGGGCAACAATCTCCTTTTGGGCTTAAAGATAGCTTGGTAAAGATAAATCCTAGAAAGTTTTGTTTAGTCAGGATATCCTGGAGAAAACAAACAAACGGTTAAATAAGTCTACTTTTTGGAGTCCAAGACTGTATTTGCACACATATGATGCCTACCTGCCATGAACATAAGTTTAAGGGAGAATTTTTTGAGTTTCTCTAGGTAATGAGGAAAGGCAACCATAAGGGCATTAGTCAGACTTCTACTGCAACACCTTTTCTTAAGTTAAATCTCTGTATATAGAAAAAGGCATACTGTGACAGTTCTTAAAAACTCCATTTTATAGACCTTTCTCCACCTGCAATGAAAATTTTCCATCAACAGTGTCAGAGGGATCTACATGTAGATACATTTTGCTTGTCTCAAAGTTTGCATTCAAGTCTTAGAGCTTCACCTTTTTGTGACCAAGACACATCTATGTGATAAAGCTGATAAATGAAGGCAGCATTTCTGCAAAATAAGAATGTGAAATAACTACATCTTTTCTGTGAAAAGAAGTAATATGTATGGAAGAAGGAGAGGACAGGCAAGCCAAGGGAAGCATACAATCCTGTAAAG
>WBNM01022436.1:49811-119811 GCA_013399055.1 Ramphastos sulfuratus | reverse complement strand
TACTGTTTTCTAACATGGCCAGACTGGGCAAAAGTATTGCAATTTCTGTTTGTCTTTATTGGAGTTAACAGTTTTGTGTGAAGTGAAAAAGAGGGCAGACAGTATCTTATATTCTGTAATAATTTTCTTTCAATTTACCTTTTACCTTGGAGAATATGGCACTGCCTGTTATATAACACTTTAGAATTTTTTGGTTAGTTGACTGAATTTGAAAGAAAAATCATCTTTTTTTTAAAAAATAATTTTTAAAATTTTTTTTTTCCCCCTTGTGTGCAGCACAAACTTTGAAAACCTACATAGCTGAAATATTAATGGAAATGACATCCATTCTATTTTGGAAAAAGAGCAGACCAAATGATAACGGGTAACATTGACCAAAAGCAATTACTTTAAAAGGATCCTGCTAAGTATCTGAGAAAAATGATTCCTTTCACTAGTTGTTTGTCAAACCCTGTGTGGTTTTTATTGATTGCTCTCGAATATATAGCCCCCGTGACTGAAAATGCTGCTGGTAATGTCCTTCTTTTTATCATGCTGAAAATATCTTATTGAGAATAATAAGAAAGAAATTTATACAAAAAACAAATATACATTGGAGCTTTAAATTAGCCAAAAGTAGTCTATAGATTACCTATGATATTAATTTTCTAGCATGTCTCCATCTCTAAAGCTAGTATTTAAACACAGATGACAAAAAATCGGGCCTTAGAAGTTACACATTAAGTATTTGTTTAAAATGTGTTTTGTTTCCCTCTTCTCTCTGATTACCTCGATGGAGCACTATAATTCGTCTTCTGCTATGAAGTATACTGTTTGAAATAAATCATAGATAGGAGTTTAGCCTGTACTATTTCTTATATATTCACATTTTATCCTTGCAGCTAACTGCTTTTACTTCACTATGGAAGAGTTCATCTTAGTGTGAGTGGCAGGCACCTCAAAATGCCACTAGTCTATTTAAATGGACACTTGATTAGGTTGCTCAAGTGAATGGAGACAGACACAGGAATGGATTTAAGTATCAGGCTGCAGTTTTATTAACCTAGCACTGAGAACCTTCTGAAACAATGAAACTCTTCCCAGATCCCCCAGCTACACAGGATTTCCCAGAGGATGGAGTAAATTCAGTTTGTTCTATGATTCAAGTCTTCTTTTCAAGGCCTTTGAGTATGGCTCTCTCCTTCCCACATCAAGGCAAAAGTTACCGAAGTGAGGTTTGTGTGCCTTTTTCAGATGAAAATACTTATCATCAAAATTCTGTCTTTCATTTGTTGTGATATGCTTATTAGCTCCTCCAAAGTTAAGAAGGGATAGCTGGGGCTTTCCATTGTTTCCAAATTTTCCTGTCAAACTGAACTAAAACTCTGTAAGATGTTTTAAAATCCATTAGCCACCAAAGGGAAAAAAAAAGAAATCCTCATAATTCCTGTAGTAACTGGCCAATCAGTCCTGAGAAGAAAAGAAAATGAAAACATCTCGACTATCTCTAGTTCCCATGCCCCAGTTATGTGGAGGAAGGATGAGGAAGCCAGCAGCAGAATATATTTTTGTCTAGTGTTTGCCCAAACACACCCAATCACTTTCGATTGAAGTATTATGCTTCATGAAGATGGTGTTACCACAAGGACTAGAGATGTCAGTTTATGATAACATGAAGCTCTCGATGACACCACTGTGGACACATGAGGACAGGCTACAAGAGTTGGGGCTCTTCAGCCTGAAGAAGAGAAGGCTTCCAGAAGACCTTATAGTAGCCTTCCAGTATCTGAAGGGGGCCTACAGGAAGGCTAGCGAGGGACTATTCACAAGGTCTTGTAATGACAGGATGAGGGGTAATGGGTTTAAACTGGAAGAGGGGAAATTTGGACTGGATGTTAAGAAGAAGTTCTTTACATTTGGAGTGGTGAGACACAGGAACGGGTTGTCCAGGGAGGTTGTGGATGCTCCCTCCCTGGATGTGTTCGAGGCCAGGTTGGATGAGGTCTTGAGTGACCTGTTCTAATGTGAGGTGTCCCTGCCTATGATGGGGAGGGTGATCTTTGAAGTCCTTTACAACCTAAATCATTCTATGATTCTACATGCAGACATCAATCGTGCCTGCATCCACATGCACAATGACTTGCAGACAGTCCATACTTTGGACATACTTAGGGAGTCCTGCAAGCTGCACCCATGGTCATGGCAGAATAGTGCCAGGTGGCTTTTTATCCTTCAGTAGTCCCTGGAAGCCTTTAGTTGTGAAAATGTGAGCTTTTAACAGAACTTTCAGTTTAAAAAAAAAATAAAAAAAATAGGCAGGGGTGGGAGAGGTACTCATTTACACATCATGTCTGAGTTTGCAAAGGCATGCTTTCTGTATAGCTTTTTAGTTTCCATAATCACAGTTACTTCTGAGATGTTCTATGTGTGATTATAATCATGAGGTTTTATATCTATACNTTCACAAGGTCTTGTAATGACAGGATGAGGGGTAATGGGTTTAAACTGGAAGAGGGGAAATTTGGACTGGATGTTAAGAAGAAGTTCTTTACATTTGGAGTGGTGAGACACAGGAACGGGTTGTCCAGGGAGGTTGTGGATGCTCCCTCCCTGGATGTGTTCGAGGCCAGGTTGGATGAGGTCTTGAGTGACCTGTTCTAATGTGAGGTGTCCCTGCCTATGATGGGGAGGATGATCTTTGAAGTCCTTTACAACCTAAATCATTCTATGATTCTACATGCAGACATCAATCGTGCCTGCATCCACATGCACAATGACTTGCAGACAGTCCATACTTTGGACATACTTAGGGAGTCCTGCAAGCTGCACCCATGGTCATGGCAGAATAGTGCCAGGTGGCTTTTTATCCTTCAGTAGTCCCTGGAAGCCTTTAGTTGTGAAAATGTGAGCTTTTAACAGAACTTTCAGTTTAAAAAAAAAATAAAAAAAATAGGCAGGGGTGGGAGAGGTACTCATTTACACATCATGTCTGAGTTTGCAAAGGCATGCTTTCTGTATAGCTTTTTAGTTTCCATAATCACAGTTACTTCTGAGATGTTCTATGTGTGATTATAATCATGAGGTTTTATATCTATACGTATATGTGTGTGTATGTTTGTTTATTTATTTATATAGTCATAGAATCAATAGAATTGTTGAATCGTTTGATTGGAAGAGACCTTTACTATCAAGTCCAACTGGTAACCCAGCACTGCCAGGTCACCACTAAAACATGTTCCTAAGTACTGCATCTACACCATCTAAGCACCACCATCCAGGGATGGTGACTCAACTACTTCCTTGGGCAGCCTGTGCAGTGTTTACAACCCTTTCTGTGAATTGGTTTGTTTTTTTTTTTTCCCATATAGCTAATCTAGACCTCCTCTGGTGCAACTTGAGGACATTTCATCTTGTCCTATCCCTTTTCATGTGGAAGACCTAACTGACTCCCGCCTTGCTACAGCCTCCTTTCAGGCACTTGTAGAGAGGTCTCCCCTCAGCTTCCTCTTCTTCAGACTAAACGACCACAGTTCCCTCAGCTGCTTCTCATAGGACTTGTGCTCTAGACCCTTCATTAGCTTCATTGCCCTGCTTTGGGAATGCTCCAGCACCTCAATGTCTTCCTTGTTGTGAATGCCTGAAACTAAACACAGTATTTGAGGTGTGTCCTCAGCAGTGGGACCAGTACACTGAAGTTATTTTAAGGCCCTGCCATTAATCCTCACCCATATTGGAGGTATTGCAGGGCACAGACAGAACTGCTGTATCAGCACCACAGCCAGGCTGTCACTGGAGTCCTACCCTCTCTGATCCAAGACTGATCTCCTTAGTGTGCAGCTGAAGCTGTAGCTGGAGGAAGAGGCATGAAGACAGCTTGTTCTTGAAACCCAAAAGTGCTGTTTAATGTTCAATGACAATGGTAGTGCTGGGAAATGGTGGCAGAAAGAGAATAAGGGAAAGATTAGAGTAAAAAGGGAAGAAAGATAAGGATGAGAATGTGCTGATTTATTGAGAATACTTTTGACTACACTTCATTTTTTTTTGACTGGCAAGCTCTTCTGTCTTACTGGTGTTGCTGCGGGGTTTGCATGGAATTATACACAGGACGGGCTAAGACTCTGGGTCTTCTGTCTNGTATATGTGTGTGTATGTTTGTTTATTTATTTATATAGTCATAGAATCAATAGAATTGTTGAATCGTTTGATTGGAAGAGACCTTTACTATCAAGTCCAACTGGTAACCCAGCACTGCCAGGTCACCACTAAAACATGTTCCTAAGTACTGCATCTACACCATCTAAGCACCACCATCCAGGGATGGTGACTCAACTACTTCCTTGGGCAGCCTGTGCAGTGTTTACAACCCTTTCTGTGAATTGGTTTGTTTTTTTTTTTTCCCATATAGCTAATCTAGACCTCCTCTGGTGCAACTTGAGGACATTTCATCTTGTCCTATCCCTTTTCATGTGGAAGACCTAACTGACTCCCGCCTTGCTACAGCCTCCTTTCAGGCACTTGTAGAGAGGTCTCCCCTCAGCTTCCTCTTCTTCAGACTAAACGACCACAGTTCCCTCAGCTGCTTCTCATAGGACTTGTGCTCTAGACCCTTCATTAGCTTCATTGCCCTGCTTTGGGAATGCTCCAGCACCTCAATGTCTTCCTTGTTGTGAATGCCTGAAACTAAACACAGTATTTGAGGTGTGTCCTCAGCAGTGGGACCAGTACACTGAAGTTATTTTAAGGCCCTGCCATTAATCCTCACCCATATTGGAGGTATTGCAGGGCACAGACAGAACTGCTGTATCAGCACCACAGCCAGGCTGTCACTGGAGTCCTACCCTCTCTGATCCAAGACTGATCTCCTTAGTGTGCAGCTGAAGCTGTAGCTGGAGGAAGAGGCATGAAGACAGCTTGTTCTTGAAACCCAAAAGTGCTGTTTAATGTTCAATGACAATGGTAGTGCTGGGAAATGGTGGCAGAAAGAGAATAAGGGAAAGATTAGAGTAAAAAGGGAAGAAAGATAAGGATGAGAATGTGCTGATTTATTGAGAATACTTTTGACTACACTTCATTTTTTTTTGACTGGCAAGCTCTTCTGTCTTACTGGTGTTGCTGCGGGGTTTGCATGGAATTATACACAGGACGGGCTAAGACTCTGGGTCTTCTGTCTATCTGGTTTTTTTTTGTTTTTTTAAAGTCTTTTTATGGGAAAGCTGATTTGCCAAATTAACAGATGTGAAGACATTAAACTTAACTTTTGTTTGTTTGTTTGTTTGTTTGTTTTAATTTATTATGTGGCCAGTACTATAAATGTGACCTCACCTGGAACTGAATTTTGGGCTATGACATGCCAACTCCTGTTTCAGTACTGGAATACTGCTTTGCGATGTTACTGCCCTCTTCCTGTTTTGCTGTGGTGTGATAGAATTTTGGCAGTGTTTTCTTTTCCCTCCGTCTCCCCTCATCACCCTTTAAAAATTACTTTGAAAAAAGAATGTATTTTCTATTGCAGTAGAGGTGCTGACAGCTGTCGGTTTATCAGTTGAGTTGTGGAGAGCAAAGCCTGGTTCTTTTGTAAGCACATAATTTTCTGCAAAATTCTGCTTTCGATTTTGGTTTGTTTTCATAATTGTGTTCACAGCTGCAGTACATCTGTATTGTCTCATGGAGCCTGCAAAAAGGATACAAAAAATTAGAGCAGAGGTCCATCTTACAACTGACATATAAAAAACTGAATGTGATACAAGCAAGATCGATAGCTAGTTGAAGAGTGGAGGAAGTGGGATATGGAAAGCTGTAAAGTCCAGATGCAAGTTTTTCTCTGTGCTGGTATCAAGACAGAAAGATGATTTGTGCAGAGTTCTTTTAGAGGCTGAGGGCTGTTATAACCAAATTGTCTAAGGAGCACAGAGGAAAATAATTCAGGATTTATTGTTAAAAATAACCATCAATTTTTTTGTCAGTGATATTCTCTGCTATGAGTCATGGCTGAATATGTTTGTGCAGGAGTGGGAAAGTAGGGATGAAGAGAATTTTAAAGACAATAATGAATTAATGTTGCTATGGATTTTGTAGCTGCTACCACAGAATTTAAGAGTTGTCACCATGGAGTTAGGTCTGTTGTGTGCTGCAGAGTTTGCAAAAGACTTGCCCTGTGGTGACTTGCTGCAGTGATGGTTAGCTCTAGGGTGTTTGGACATTAGACAGCAGTGGTAAGAGTAGTATTTTATTTAATAGCATATTGTGTTACTGCTTCCATCCAAATGAAATAGAAGTAATGAAGAAGTTAGGCAATAAGTGACATCTTAAGTATGTCAGAACTAGTGGGATGTCATTTATAACAATGCTATTGTAGAAGGACACCTTAGACATGAGTAGAACCAGCAGGCCCTTCAAAAATCTAGTAAAAAACTGTATTAAGTAAAGCAGTGAGAAAATTACCAGACTCTCCTCAAACTAGAAAGGTCTATTAACTGTTTCATATTTAGGTAGATATATTCCATTTCCTATTCAAATTATTAGCAAGTTTTTCTTTATTTTGTCCATCAAACTCAGTACAGATTTAGGTTGTCTTATTAGCACTTGGAAAGTTATTTCAAAGTTTTATTCCAATTTTATGCTATAACAGTATGAAAAATTAAGTGAAAATTAGTAATATAATACCTTTTCTTATTAAGAGTGAAAAGAGTATTACACAAGTGCGTTTTTTGCTAAGTTCCCTCATCCTGCCCAATATCCATTGACAGTTTATTTTAAAACAGACAAAAGCGATAATGTGAAGCGTTTTTCTTCCACACCCATTATCCAAAATAAAGAGTTATAGCTGTTGAAAATTGGACTTAGTGTTATTCAGATCACACAAGACTTCCTTTAATTGGCCCTTAATAAGCTTGGTTTAACTGGGATTTAAAGAAAGAACAGTGGTCATTAACATTAGCCAGATTAAGACTCTGTTAATTACCACTGAAAGATAAAGTAATATGCAAAGATGGAGTCTAAAATATTCTTGCACTTAAGCACCCAAGGAAGTTGAGAAATTTCTTGCTAACTGAAATAAGTCGGTATCTCTTCCAAAGCTGAAAAAGAACCAAGTGAGAGAAAAACAGAGTACAGCGGCTATATTTAAATACTGTGGCTTAATTAGCATCCTGTGTACAAAAGTATTTTCTATTTTGTTTTAACTTGTTCTGTCTCTCAAATGCAACTTAAAATTTTCTTCAAGTATTTGATAAATTCTACACCAGTGTATAATGTTCTTGTCACTAATATCTTCTATAGACAAACACAGTCATATATATTACTATATTTGTTTATAGGCTTTCTATATGAACGTAAATATATGAACACAAAATAGTATTAATGGATATGTATACATTAATATATAAAAATATATGGCACATCTTTATCCCTTCTAAAGAATATTTTTCTTAATGCACAGCAGCAATAGAATTAAAGTATTTCAAGTGATGTAACCAACATTTTAAGATTTATCCTTATCATAATGGTATTTTTGTGATATCAATATAAATACTTTAAAGCATTCCTCATTCCAGTATTGGCCTTCCACTCTCTAGTGGACTTGCAGTGAATTTGTCATAGTATCCCTATCAATCAGAGCACCCATCAGAGCAAAGGTCTAGAAGCTGACAGTAGGCAGATAGAGACTCATCTTCTTCTGTGCATGAATAGTTCCTGACTAGTCTTCATCAATCAGCGATGATTTATAATCTGAAATTAGAAGTTTTTAATCTCATAAATGGCTGTTTCTTATAGTTAAGGTGGTGACGGCTTTTCCCCACTACTGCCTAAGTGATATGTTCTGATTTAAACAAACTCTGGTTCTCAATTATTTCCATCTGCATGATTATAAATATTTTTAAACAAGTAATTCTGTTTCTTCCAGAAAGTGATATGTGCTGATATGTTGTATCTCAGTTTCATGGAATATTGTCACATTCTCATATAGTGAGAACAGTTGTGCCAAACTTAACTGTTGCGTATTCTTATATATTAATGATCTTTTTCACTTCCATCTCTCTAAGCAGACTGGTGATCTTAACTTGGAAAAGGCACTAGTTATATATTTTCTACATTCTACTTCTGCTTCTTTATAATATCATTAATTTTCTTCAAGCTGCTTTCACACTGAATGGTTTTTCAGCAGTCTGTGTATGACGCGTTTTCTTAGGAGATATGGTCATTAAAAAAATGAAAACAGTGGATTGGTTGGTAGGTCAGATAAATCCACATATCCTATTAGATTCCGGTTAGTATCCAAAGATGCTGGAGCTTGTTTATTACCTACTTTTAAAAGCTGTTTATTGCCTTTTTTTTGTAATTGTTTGTTAGCAATGTAGTTGCAGTATGCGTTTTTAAGAATAGGTGCTGGTAAATCACTGCAACATTTCGTGGTTTTCTGTTTGGAATTCTATGTAATAGGCATTACAGTTCCACATTTTCACTTAGCAATCAGCAACAAACCTATGATATGCCAGAAGGCCGGTAGTATTTTCTAAATCAAATAAAAGAAATCCGAAGTGTTTCACAGGTTCTAAAGACTAGGTGCATAGTCGCTAAAACATACTTGAAGTCCTGTCTTTGCATACAAACCCTATAGTTAAAGTGTATATGTATATTAAAAACATAAATAAATTAAAGATCTAGTTACTGTATTTGGAGCCCTGAGTTGATAGTTCAGAGGGTTAATCCTTAACGTGCATCTTATGCTATGCCTTTTGTATACAGAACACCTGCAAGTGAAAAAGATCATTCTACACCCATTCATACAGAAACTGCTACACTTAGAAAACCTGGGACCATGTGGACTTTCTTATCCTCCTAAGGGTGCACCTGACGCCTCCTATGCATTCTTTCATGTACATATTTTAAGTATCACATGATAACACGGGCCATAAAATCTGTGGCCTTTAAAATAACAGGAAATGTGTTAACAAAAGAACCTGCCATACTTATTGTCTTGAATAAAATAATTGATAAAAGGAGCCAAAGAGGAAGAAATATGCTTTAATTGATAGGCTATTTTTACATGTGAATGGAAGTTTGGATGCATTCTACTGCGTGTGTTACAAACTTTATTAGCCTAAGCCCAGTCAACCTCAATTCTTTGTTAAACACAGGTTTTCTCATTGTAGGCTGTGCAATATCTCCGTATTAAATTTTTCATTCATCAGTCCATGCCAAAGCCAGCCAGCACGTTGTTGTTGTCCTCTGAATGCTTGTGCTCAGAGTGCAGCCTTTGCTGTGGAGCTCTCTATATTCCCTGGGGACTACCTCCTGTACTTATGGGAATGAGGAAGGAACCATGATAAGATTTAGTCTGTAGACCAAGAAAGTTACAGATAAACTTTGCATATGGGTTCTCGCTACTGCTCTTTTTTGGCAGAAGTGATACTGCGAACAATCTTTGTAGGTCAGTTTTGGGAACTAGGTAGTCTACACTAAACGTAGAGGCTTTGGCATTACAAACATTTGGGAGATTCAGTGCCAAATGTGAAACCTTCCATCTGATCCTACTTTTTCAGAAAAGTTTAAGATATTTTCCAGAATAAACATATTTGTGCTTTGTCAGCGTAATGTTTTCCAAATGTAATTCATGTATAAATAATGCATAGGAAGACTTCCCTCTCATGCCACGAACTACAGTAAAATCAGTTGAAGAAGACTCTTTGCAATCAGCATGGAGCATTTGGCCAGTGATCTATGTATTCATAATAGTCATGAAAATTAGCAGAGTTTCACTACCATAGTGAATGGAATAATTCTTCAAATAGAGCAACAGAATGAGATCAGTTTTTCTAAGAAGCACAAAAGGATGACACTGAAAAGAATTGGCTTGGATAACTTAAAAACTGCTAAAAAGTAAGAATCAATGTTTTCCAAAATTAGAAAAGCAAAACAAAACAAAAACAAACAAACAACCCCAACAAAAACAAACAAAAACAAACCCACAACCTCAAATGTTCCTCTACATGTTTTCTTCTTTCCAGTCTCCATGGTAAATACCTCAAGCACTTGCCAGTGTACTCCCTCAATGAAGAGCAAGGCTGAAATCTGTCACAAATCATACCTAGCTGCCAGAAAATTCAAATTGCTGTAAGCACAAGTGCCAGGGGAGCTCTTACAGCGATGCTGAAACCATAATGCAACATTCACAACGAGATCATTGCATCATAATCTCCTTCTGAATGTGACTCCCTTTGTGTGTTAGGTGTTTGCATGTCAGAGGGAGAAGAAGAAAGGGGATTGTGAGTTTAGCACAATCTGTTGTTTTGTATTAAAAGGCTGTGGGTTATTTTTTTCCTCTTTTTTGCATTTTTTTATATTAAAAATGACCTGGTTTTATGCAGAATGTTCCAAAAGCTTCCAAGCTACTTGCTGCCCTCTAATCCCCTCAAGTGCAAACCCCTTTTGTTAGGAAAATTCATGTTTTCATTTCAGACAAGCTAGTTACTTGGAATTCTCTCTAAGCCTATAAGCTTGCAGAAGTTAATATATATTTAAAAAATATTTATCTTCAGCATACACATCACAGATATTTTAATTTCCTAAGTGCACAATCAATATTTAAATCAAAAACATTTGATTTTTTTCTCAGCTGTATCAGCTTTTGAGCAGAGTAAGTTTATGAAAATCCATGGAGCGGTTTGGGTTTTTTTGGTTTTGTTTTGGTGTTTTTGGTTTTTTTTGTTTGTTTTTGTTTTTTTTTTTAATGGATTTACAGCAGCATAAGTGAAAGGAGAATCACGGCCATATATATTGCAAAATGTCATTTACATTAATTCAGCATCCATCAAACCTGCCTTTATTTCATGCAGTCATGCTCACAAAGTATATGGAGGTTGTCTTGGGCTGCTTTGCGGGGTTTTTTTAGAGCTTATTAATATAATGTAAGACCTGAATATATGCCCTTAAAAAAACAAAACCAAGATACAGTGAATTTAATAAAGGAAAACTGGTGTCAGGTTGGTTCAGAAGAAGAAAGATTTGAGGAAAGTTGTTCCTCGTGAAATTGACATCTCTCTCATTTGATTCTGCCATGTAATCATCAATTTTGGCTATCAAAAAAAGCATTCGATTCATTCTGTGTGCAACTGAAAACCGTTTAGGGTTTACAGTCAGAATAAGACTGCCGATGAGAGTACAGATAGTTTCACAAAATCCCAAGAACTCACTTCAGTTGTCTTTCTGCATAACTGGTTGTACTGCTTTAAAAGTGGAAATATAATGGTGATTATCACAAAAAAAAGTCAGAAAAAACCTCAAAGTGTTTGGAATCAGTCATGTTTAAACCTGTCTAATTTCAAGAGAAGATAACGTTCGAAATCAGTTGCGTAGAGCTCAAAAAGAAATAGATTTCTTCAATGGACAACTAGTAACAATGAATATGTGAATTACTTTGTAGAGCTGGCTGCCTATTGCTTGACTGTACAGGGAATCTGAGGCAGCTGGTCAGTTAAACTGAAATTTATGAGGAGTTTAAGGGTAATTTAAGTATTTAGATTTTAGAGTGCAGCCTTAAAATCCTCCCAGTCCTATTACATGTCTGTGAAGGTCTGGGACAACACAACCTTAGAAGAATGGAGATACTTCTCAGAACTGATGGGTACTTAAGACCTAGGCTTTGAAAGATAACAGTTCTGAGATTTTCTTGTCTTCAGTATTTCTGTACTGTCTAGTTTACACAGCTTCACACTTATTTATTTATTTTTCCTTCAGTTCTGGGAATGCTCTTCTCTCCTTGTGAATTTCACTGTAGGATCTGAAATGCCTTCAATTCTTTTATGTCAGCCAGCTGAAAGTTAAAGATTGTGGTATTTCTGTGCCTTTTTTTGTACATCAGTATGAATGCTAAAGAGCAATGTTAGAGAGAAGAGAGAGAGGGAATAAATAGTGCTGCATGCTACTGAAACTGCGTAGGGAATTTAGGTAGGCAGAATGCAATTATGCATTTGGAATGTGGCCAGGACATATGGGTTAACACATGTACTCCTGTGAAAAGTGCCATGGGATATTTAATGACTGTAAGTTGTCAGAACTCAGTTTTACATCTCATCTGAAAGACAGCACCACCAGCAGCATGATGTCCCTTCACACCATGCTGGAGCAGTTCCTCAGTACGGACTCAAAGGGACTGAGTGGTGTCCTCTGAATCACCATTTCCATTTCTTGCTGCAGCTGGGCTTTCGTGAAAGATTTGTATTAAAACATTAATCAAACCCAGCCTTCTTAGCTAATGAGGTCCAACAAGTTCACTATTCAAATTTGAATATGAGTGCAATTGCCTATGCCAGAAGTAGCTTGCTGTAAGATGACAATTTATCTTTGGGGTGGAAGATGTTACCCTTCTGGGCTGGCCATCTTTGGAGAATCTCTGACGAGTGTGAAATTCTTGCTCATATTGAAATGGTGTAAATGGGTAGTAAAAAAGATAAGCTATTTAAGCAAAAGCTTGAGGACTTTTTATATTGGCATAACATTGCATGATAAATAATAAAACAATATAGAATCATAGAATCATTGAATCATAGAATCAGAATCATAGAATGGTCGGGGTTGGAAGGGACCTCCGAAGGTCATGTAGTCCAATCCTCTCTGCAGTAAGCAGGAACATCCTCAACTAGATCAGATTGCCCAGAGCTCTGTTGAGCGTCACATTAAATATCTCCAGGGCTGGGGTCCCAACCACCTCCCTGGGCAACCTGTTCCAGAGTTCCACCACCCTCATGGTAAGGAACCTGTTCTTAACATCCAGTCTAAATCGACTCTTCTCTAATTTGAAGCCATTGCCCACAGTCCTTTGTAAACAGTCTATCTCCATCTTTCTTGTAGGCCCCCCTTCAGGTACTAGAAGGATCCCAGGACCTCCTCTTTTCCAGGCTGAACAACCCCAGCTCTCTCAGCCTGTCTTTGTAGCAGAGGTGCTCCAACCCCCTGAACATTTTCATGACCCTCCTCTGGAGCTGCTCCATCAGAAGAGGCTATATGTCAGCTATTGTATATTACAGAAACAAGGAATCTGTTACAAAACTTATGAGGGATGGTTTAGATCTATCATATATTTAATTTATCTGACATCTACTTCAGTGGCACCCAGTGAACAGACATTACAACCTCATCTGACTGGTTTTAATTGAAATGTAGTGAACTTTTGCAGTCCTAACTGTAATTGGAGTGTCAAAAATAGCTGGTATGTTCATGATTTGGAAAAGATTGCCGCCAGTAATTGTTCAAGTGTACCCCAGTCTGTTCCATTGATCTGGAATGTGGTGGAGTCATCTTCCTCTAGGATCTTAATGGCAGATAATGTGGACTTTTTGGTGGCGTTTGGGTTTTTTTGTTGTTTTTTTTTTAACAAGGGCTACTGAAATTTGCCCTCTGTGCCATTCATTGATAGGATTAATTAACGAGGATATATGACTATGACAGAAGACAGTTTACACCCATTTTCTGAAGTCTGAGCATTCAACATAATCTATATTAGTGGCTTTTACTATGCTGGTCTGTTGATCAGAGCTTCGTTACAGGACAAGTGGTAAAAGACTGGATTACACAGATAAAACAGCTTTTGTCATTCTTGAGTAAATGCAGACATTTACTCAAGAATCTCAGTTCCTGCACTACACCATTTTTAGGCAGCTTGGTCCCCTTCTGCAGAGCATTAATGCCATTTGCCTTTGCAGTTGAGGCTTTCTTTTTTGATGTGGCGATTGACTGGAGTTTGCCGATCATTTGTTCAGTTGTGTAAGCCCCACTAATTTCCCAAAGTTAATCATAGCAGTGTGCATGGCTGAGATAATGGAGCTGGTTGCCGTACTCAGATGTAGTTCTGCAGACAAATTCTTAATGTGCAAGTCATAAAACTGAAGTGCGAAAGAGAGTACTCTTAAAGGCAAGTGTTCAGCATATTGTAAAGTCTTTCCTGTTCTATGTATTTATTTCAGGTTTGGTATAAAGGGGCTGTCCTATCCATTTTCTCTAGAAAATATATTTTATTGTTTTCAACTATGAGAATATCTGATTTTATTTTTTTCTTTAAGAAAAAAGTTTAGCTATAAAATTTTAAAACCTGTCATGCATCCAGTATGAGATGTAGTTAAAAATCTATACATTCTTGAATTTATGAGGTCACCAGTTATTTACATGGTGTCATCTTTTCCTGAAAATATCCTGTAAAAGAATGAAAATGCCTCCTTAGATATGAAAGGCAACATCTATCTGCAAATGCAAGATACATATAACAATACTTGAAAATGCGAGAAGGAATCTTATTTAAAATGACAGGATTCTGCATTATGACCAAAAGAGAATAAATTAAAAATCCATAATGTTTCTTAAATATTCTGCAAGCTATGGAATATGCTGTGAGTCTTACCATGCCAGCACTAGCAAAAAAGTTGCAGTTTTGGTATGCTTCATTAACTGTTTGCGTGCAAGACAAAAGTGCTTTCTGATGAAGTGTAAAACCAACTTGGGACCAATTTTCTACAACATAAATTCAACATTCATTCCATCCCCTGATATTCTTAGATTCAAACAACTGGGGAGGTTTTATGTCTTATCTTTTATCAATAATTATTTTTAATTCTACAATTTTAGATTGTTCAGCCAAATGTAGTAAGCTGAGCATTGATTTCATACTGTGATGATTGCTGTTAAAGACATGTTGCTTTCTGCAGTACTGTTATTAGTCTGGTTATGTATGTTTTTAACGAGTTCTTTGAAATTTTGTACTATCACCGATATCTCTTACTAGAGATTTATAATTGGTCAGATCCATTTCAATCAGGTATCTATGTATCTATCCCTTCAAAGCTGAATTTAAGGTCACACTTTTTTTTTTTTTTTTTTCCTATCTGTAGTAGAGTAGAACTAGTTATGTGGAAATAACATGTATTCTAGTGAAGTGGAAAATGTCCTTTTGAATTTGGTACTTGCACATCCGTGAAAAGTGATTTATCCTGATAATATAACTAGTGCTCCTGCAGCTAATGATTCAAATTTGTGTAAGCCAAATTCTGTTGTAGTGGTCTTGATTTTTCCATTGAAGCTTGACTGGTGATGGACTGTCTTTATATCTTACTGTAAAGTATTACGTATTTGCTGAATAAAGTTTATTTTACTTTTATTATAGAACAATTTAGCTACTTAGAAGTGTCGGTAGACTCACTGAAGAGGCAAATTTGTATTGCCTTGGTATATACAAAATAATTGGAAATACAGGAGTTACGCCTGACATGAAGATTTGCGAGTTACCCTAATTCTCTTCCAGCTTGCATAACTAGTCTACTCAGAATACTCAGGAAAGTGGTAAAGGTAGGTGAAAGAGGAAAGGGAAATATTGATACTTCCTGTTTAATTCCATAATTTATGGGCACATTTTTAGTTGTAAAGTAGTTTGCTTGCAATAGAGAGAGAATTAATCATCTTGTGGAAGTTTGGTAATAAGGGAGTAGAAAAGCATACTGTCTGTGGTCCCGTGCTTGCAGAGGATACTCTGAAGACTACTGAGATCCTGGTCTAATCGTGATAAATCCTTAATAGTAAACACCTAACTGATTCCCGCTTATTCTAGTTATGAGTCTGGTATATTGATGTAATAGAATTAATAAAATCTATGTATTATCTCTTCTTACAGTAGTATTTTTAAGATATGGCTGTACTTTAAATACAGCAGGACCTCTGCATGAGTTTGAAGGCTGGTATAGAGTCACCCATGATGTTCCTGCATTTCAAATAATCATAGATTAATTTTAAAAAGCCCAAACAACCAAACAATAGAGCAACCATTAAGGAAAAAAGTAGAAAACACTAGAAAGCACTCTTTCCTTGTTTGTTTGCTTGTTTGGTTTAGCCTCTAATTATTCTTAGATATACTTCCTGTGTCTGGGGAAATGTTCAGTTAGATAAAGAGACGGACAAATTTCTTCCCACAATTGCAGGTGCTGATGGATAGGCAGAAAGGTCTTGAAGAAGCTGGGTACTGAGATCAGAAGAAATTGAGCATAATTATCTAATAACGCTATATTTGACCCCACGTATAGCCTCACATATGTATTGAATTAAAGTAAAATTGATTCTGAATATGGACACTGAATAAATGTTTTAGAGCCTATTAAGTATGTCATTCTGTTTGAATTTTGTGCTAATTTCTTTCCACATGTTTAAGCCCATCACATTTTTTTTTTTTTCAAATACTGTGTTTAGTCCTTTAGTATGTGTGCATTAAGCATAGGGACTGTTAGCACGTCTGAAGTAACATCTGCTCTGTCTTTTTGTTGTTGGGTTCATGGTATAATTAGCTCTATATTTCACCAAATACAGTTTTGCTCCCATGGCGGATAGAGCAGCATGAAGAAAACATAAATAATTGCAGATTAGAGAAACAGAAGGCATAGTGGGTGTAGGTGGCTTTGATGAAAAAAGGGGTTAAGGAGAATAGAAGGTCAACTCATTATGGAACACAACATTGTTAAAATTATATTTGAGTGTAGTTCAGTTTCTCGAATCCAAAGTATATAGTTTTAACTCTTCCTAGATTTACTTAAAAAAACCCAGTATTTTAAAAATAGAAATTTTAAGTGATGTGTATTTGAAAGTCCTAAATTATGCATAAGTTTGAATGACTAAGCACTCATAAAATGTGATTTTTCAGTAGTTTAAGATTACAGCATGTAAATCACAATTTTCAGGACAATATTATGAAGATTATATAAAGATTGCAAGAAAGAAGTGGCTTTCCATTCAGGCTTTTTGGGTGATCATTTATGCAGATTCTTAAACAGATTTCTACTACCTGACAACTCACCATTATGAACATGCTTCCAGCAAGAAAGACATCATCAGTATGATTCAGTATAGGTACTGTGTACCATTTGGGATGCCCTCGGGCATCCCACTTGGCTTCCAGATTCCACTCTTGAATAGCAGAGATCATATGCTCTCATATGCAAATATGAGAGAGGTGCTCTGTTGTATTTGCAGGCTCTATGAAGATACATCAGATATCACAAGGCAACTGAAATAACAGCAGATTCCTATAGGCAGGCAACTGAACAGACCTCTAGTGCTTGCGGTTGCCTGTGCAACAGTTCTCTGTCTTGGGAAGCAACAGTATTAGTAATAAGACAGTAAAAGATACATTTTCCAAAACAGTTAATATTTCAAAAATTCTTGCTTGCCTTAATGTACACATTGCTAAATGCTGCCTTATTTTTTTTTCCCTTTCTGTAATGTCCAGAATTAATAATGTGACTGGTGCAACTAGTAATCACTATTTAGACAATGATTTAATTGTGTCATGTCTCGCATATTTTAAAGTTATTTTAATGATTGGTCTCAGCCTTGTCTAAACAGAACCAATTTATAACGAGAAAAATGTTAAATCATGGTCGTTATGACTTGGCATAGAAGATTTTGTTAGCAATGCTCATGACTGATCATACTCTGTCCATGATGCAGATCATCTGAGATTTGTACAAACATCTGTTAGCAGTTCATTTCCCTTCTTTGTCTCTCTTATCGCAGAGTATCAGAAGCTTTCCAAACTGCCTCATACAAATCAAAAGAAATCCTAGTTGTTAAATAGTTCCCAGCCAGCTTCACAAAAATGCGGTTCTGCTAGCACTGATTTTCATCCAGCTACTTGGAATTGCTGAAGAATGTAGAGAAAGAACTTTCCCATTCACCATATCTAATTGGCTTCAGTGCTGGAGGAAACTTCATTTCTTACATCATGTTGTAGTGCTCTGAAAGTGCCATGACTTTGGAACTGAAACAACTTCTTGCATGCATAGCATCATCAATCTTATAATCTCTGTCTCTTCCAATAAAGGCATTTTGATTTTCTGTTTTGTTTTGGTGGTTTTTTTTTTTTTTTTATCAACCAGCTGTGCAAACATGTATATATGCATCTTTTACATTTAGTTTTAGGTATGCAGCTCAACAGAAATTTATTTTGCTTGTTTCCAGTGCTTCTTCTACAAGCAGTAATAGTTTTCAAATCAATATAATTTCTTGTAAAAAAACATTGAATTCTCATTGATATACAAAACAAATAATCTCAAAATGAATTCATTATTTATAGTTTAGACACACATAAATGATTTGCAACTTTCTCTTTTGACATTTCTAATTGTATCTTTCGCCTGTTCCTGCTTAATTAAACTTTCTTTATTTAAAACCAGAGGAAAACAAAATCCCAACCAGTTATGTCCAGACTTGACGTTAGGAGATAAATTGTAATTTGAACATTATAGCAGGTCATGCTGAGGTAAGAAGCATAAAATGTAGCATCTTAAGGTTAAATCATGGTGAAGTACGGTGATCTCAATTGTCACTGCTTTAGTGTGTGCAGCTTTGTTAGGGTTAACTATTTCTTGTATCATTACAATATTGGTCATTTTAATCTTCAAAGAATAGTATAGAGCAAGTGATAGGACTACTGCTGCTGACACAGAAAATGTAATTTTCTTCCTCTTCTGCTTTCAGGCTACTAACAATAAATCATTTTGTTGAAGAGATAATAAAGCACCAACTAGGTGCTGGTTTAATTCATAACAGGGGAGATCTTCAGTAGCTTTCAAAAATAAAGCAATTTGAGAAGAAGTTCTTTTATGAAAAAATAGATTATTTTTGTATATCTCTTGTGTTCTTACAGGTGTTAATCAGAATAAAGTAAAAAAAAAAAAGGTGGTATTCTACTTCCGTGTTACATCTGAGACATTAAAGTTATAAATCAACTGCAACAATTATGAAACACATAAAGAAAAATCCCATGTGCAACAAGAACTTAGACATAAATGACTTCATTGTACTGATGAAGGTTATAGTTGTTTAGTGGGAAAAGAAAATAATAGGAAACAGCAACTAAATGAAAGAGAAGGATGTCTTGAAGGGGAATGAGGAAATGTTTCCTTAATAAAGTAAACATACAGAAATAAAACCAACATCTGCTCCTCATTTCTCTATCTAATTTAACTTTTAATTACAGAACTTCATATTTAAGGCAATTTTAGCAGATCTTTTTCCTTTGTGATCGTTGAAGTTACTGACCAAACTCTGGAGGCACTGAGTATGTGCTTGTGCTGTTTTTTTGGGCTTTGAATAATGATGCCTAAGGATGGATCCCATTTGCCTTTTGAAGGCTCATCTTTTGGAGCTTACTGGCTTTTGCCATTCTTCAATTGAGCTTCAATTCAGTGACTCCTGATGTTGCCTTTGGTGGAAAAGGGGAGCTATGGAAAGAGTTTAACACCTTCTTTTGTCACCATCTTTAGGTTTCTTAGATTATAAGTGGTTCTTCTATGTCTTCCTTTATGTGGGAGACTGTGTTGATCAGTACGTGTTGAAACACTACGGGCAGAGATGGGAATAGCTGAAGGAGATTCAGCCAGGATGTAAGTGAATAGTTTCGTGGTCACAAGTGGCAAATTTGCTCTACCCAGAGAAACCACTTTTAACATGTGATTAATCATTCTGCCAAGAGAAGATAGCTATATTACTGATGTATTAAGTGATTAATAGATAGGTGGGTTTTGTTGTTACATCAGCCAAAAATAATTGTACCATGGACACTGTTGGGGTACGGCTGCAGTGATTTGAATAAGTGAAAGTGCACCTGTTGTGGGGAACTGAAAGGTTAGGAAATTTATCTTGAACAGGTGGACAGTAGTGTGCCTGCAGGATTTCAGCCCAAGGATATCCGTGCAAAGCTGCATGGACTAAGGACTCCTAGATAATTTTATTAAATTTTGATACTAGGCAATCCTTTACAATCGTAAACTCTCCTGCAAGAAGTGAATTTTGACAAATACTCATTGGCAAAAATGCATCTAATTATTTTAACAAAATTCTGTATTTCTAAGCAGTTTCTTTTCCGAATGTAAAATCTTGCTGTGTGAATTGGTGGAAGAGTATTTATACCATATTGCCCTTTCATATTTCCTAAGTCATGGATTTACTTTATCCTAAGTGAAAAAGGCAGCTGTCATAGTTGTCAATATTTTCATTATTCGTTATACTAAATAATCTCTATTTACACTGGTATCTGTAATATACACACTTTAATCCTCCACCAAAATTTTTTGGGAGATCAACTTCTGAAGCATCTTTGTTATCCATACCACACATGATCCTTGGGCTCTGGCAGTGCCTAGGCTCCACTTTTCAGTGGTCTGCACAAGAGTAGCAGGAATGATGTAGAAAGGGATCAAGGCTTTATGAGACTTACACAGCTTGCTTTTGTTATTTTGAAATGTTGTTTTGAAATGAAGTGGATTCAGGGACTTTATGATGTGCTTTTTCAGGGCCACATTATAACTTCTGTCTTGTGAGAGCTCTAAATGGCATTGTTGTGATTGCTCTTGATCAGCCAACTACAGTCACTGGCCAATGCATCATCTTGAAATTAGTTAGGATTACTAAAGAGCATCTTCTTATCATACATGCTGTAGAGTCAGCTGTTCAAATAAGTGATTTTTACGGTTTTGAGAAGTTGCTTTACTAAACCTTGACCCAGTGTGCTATATAACTAACTGATTTACATGGAAGTTCTCAAGGTTACTTCTCACTACTCATGTATTACACATGGGTTAGTTGCCTTTTTGATCTCCATTAATATTGTGCACTCAGAAGTGTTCAACTTTATGATTGGGGAGTTTCTCCATTTATAATTTATTATATGCTCCTATGCTATCAAAAGAGCTCTCTCTGTGTATCATACTGTTTACATCTTACAGAAGAAAAACACGATTGATCACATGATCAAAACAGGCCTCCCTCTTAGTATTTTTAATTGTTCAAAGTATATTACTGTGGCATGTTTTGTTTTTTATGTCAGTCTCATAAAATGACATTTTAGATAGTGAGGAATGATCTACATTTTTCTACTACTTGCAGAATGCAAATGTTATAGAAAGCTTCCTAGGCCCACTTCTGGTAGTTTCTCCAACTCAAATATTAGAATAGTGACTTTTCATGGAGTTCCACTTTGCAATTTTATTTTAATGTTGCCCTAGAAAATCTTGCTGTGCAATTATGGATACCAACTTCTATGGATATTAGTTGTATGTGGTAGTTGTATGTTGCAGCTTGGCTATAAGATGAATAGCAACTCCCTCTGCTTGCTCTGTGGTTAACTGAATCATCTTTCCCTGCCTCACTTGTTCTTGATATTCGATTTTAATTGGCTATTATGAATTGTTTAATTTATCATTGAGTCCAAACTGACCCATATTTCAACTTAATTTAGAAATTTGGATTTTATATTTATTTGTTCAATGAATTTGCATTGTTTTAACTCACTCACAATTAATTGGACAGCCTAGGTCAGACCCCTGACAGTGTTTTTTTCTCTACATGACCTCATTCTTACTCACCATTAGAGGCCTCTTTCAGCTTGAGTGTGGAGAGAAAGGTTTGCCCTCCAGCATGACATAAAACCCCAACCATTTCAAGATGGCTGCTTGAGACCGAATGTGGAAGATTTCAGCAGATGGCTTCTAATTACTTGAGATATGCCAAAGTGCTGAAAGGAGCATTTGTATCTTCAAACCTAAGGGGTAGCTGTACCTGACACAATGTGAGTGGCATGTGCATTAATGTACCCATGTCAGCATTTATTCCATCTACAATTTCTGCCATGAGCTTTATCACAGATAATTGTCTATGATGTGAATGAAACATCTCTGAGTATTGTTGTAATAGAGCTATAACTAATAAACCTCTTACGGAAAGTAGGAGAAAATCCTATGCTTTTTAGTGGAAAGTAGAAATAAAGAGACAATCTATATTCATACTCAATTTATCAAGAAAGCTATGGAAACTTTGAATTAAAACTATCATTTTGACCTTTTAGTTGACTCTATAGGTAAGTCTTTTTTTTTATGATTGCAAGCACTTAAAAAAAAAAAAAAAGGGAAATTACTGCTGCATTAATTGCATTAAATAGTTGAGAATTTTGAGAGAGAGATATGTCTTGCTCACCTTACCCACACTGTTAGTCTCAGCAAGGTCAAGAGACTAATTGTGGACCCAGCCTGCCCTAAGCCAGTTGCAGTACATAATTGCATGCTGCCCTGGGAGCAGCATAAGAAGGAAATTGTGACTTGAAGTGATTCCTTTTGGTATTCTAGGGAGTAGGGACAAAACTGGCCTCAGTGTCTGCTCCCTCCCTTCCCCTACCGGTGAGTGGTGAGTCTGTAGAACTCATTTCCCCTCCCGGACTGCCATCTGTGATATGATAAACCAATTCACAGAAAAGAAATTCAGAGTTTCTTTCAGGAGGTTTGTTTATTCAACCCTCCTGATTCTACATATTCGTGTACATCTCTGTTTGGAATGATCAGATTACATGCTGAAATAAGAGTTTCCTGTGATGACATGTAGAATTTTATCTCTTCCACACAACAGAGATTTTGCTTTGTGTTACTTTTAAACTTCATTGTAGGATCTTGTGTCAAGTAGTAAAATTACACCCCCACCCCCACTCCCTTTTTTTAATGTTGTCTGATTTACTAGTGGTTCTAAGACACAGCATGAACCATTTTACTAAGCAGTTTGTTTAGCCATAGAAAATGGTCACCAACTACAGCTATTTACCTAAGGCATTCCAAATTCCTGTGAGTTCAGCGATGCGTATTCTGGAATGTTTTCACCTCCTCACTTAAATTAACAATTCCCTTTAGTTTCAGCCAGGAATATGTCCTAGTTTCCCTAGGAGAAAACTATCAGTCTCATCAGTGTTATCTTGTACTGGCAAAAAGAGATACATTAGCAGAGGCAGAATGTAGATTCCTGTATGTGATTGTGAGTCGCAGATCACCCCTGATCTTTTGGCAGTGTCTACCAGGGGAAGATTTGAAGCTTTTTGTGGCAATGCATTCCCCATCTCCACAACAGAGATTTCTGGGAGAGTAAACTGAGTATTTAAAGGGCAGAGCGTTTACCCTGATTAACATTGCCAGTGACTTTGTTTAGGCTACTTCAGTAAAATACAAAGCAGGTTTGTTTGGTTTGTGTCATTTTCTGATTCACTGAATGCTGGAATTCACTTACCTTTCTTCTTGTTACAGGAAATAAAAAAATAATCTCTCTTAAAGTGATTCTATTAATTCTGAAATTAATTAAAAAAAAAAAAAAAAAAAAAAGGGAAATTACAGATTCTACCACTACAGTTTAACTGTTAATCTAGAATAAGTACTGGTAATAACTTCTGGCATAATTGAAACAGGCACAGTGAATTTTCCTTTGAGGAACAGTATGCAGTTATTATTGCTTCAAGTCTTCCGAGGAAACATGAAGTTACATGGTTTTACTTGCTTAATACACAAACTCCTTTGTAGCCAAAGCAATGATTTTTTTTTTCTTTCTGTTGCTGCCTTCTTAGGCCTGTTAAATGCTGCAATGTGGTGGTCTTGTTAGACAATGGTAACAGAAACAAAATGTCTTTACTAAGAATTTCAAATAATCACATAATGTCATCATTTACAAGTGTTTTATTAAAAAAAAAATCTAAAAAAAGCATTTCAGCCATGTAACAGTCCTGTCTAGGCAGTATGGGTATTGATTATTATATGCATATTCAGAAATAATTGTGTTAAGAATATTGCATTTACTTGAAGTATAAAATCCTCTTTGATAAAATAGTTTGACCTGGGCTCATTGCACCCCTGATCTAGCATGAAGTGTGCCTGCCCATGGCAAGGGGATTGGAACTAGATGATCTTCCTTCCAGCCCTGACCATTCTATGATTCTGTGATTCAGTGATTTTGATTTACACAGAAGTCTGCATTTTATTTTTCTTACAAATGTTCTGTACTGATATTGCTGAAGCCCTTCCATATTGTAACAGAGAAATGTATATGCTAATAAATTAAAATCTTTAATTTAGGTTTAATACTTTATTTGTGTATTTTTTATGTTTAGTTTAAATGTTTGGTACCAGAGATAGAGCTGCATAATACAAGTAAGTTAATAGCCACAAATTTTAGTAAACCAGTATGAACAGTGACAGTTACTTTAAAAAAGTGACCTGCGAACAGTCCACTTTGCACCACCTAAGTATTAGACTTTTGATTAAGATCTTGATGTCCCATGAGAGGAAAGAAGGTATAAATACATGCATAACAAATTAGGTCCTTGAACTTTTATACGTCTGTGTGCAGTGATACATGCCAAGGATAACATACTTTAATTCATTCACCTTCAGGCTTCTCAGAGCCTGTTAGATTGCATAATCTGTAGAGAACGCATGTGGAGAGCGCTTTCTTGCTCAGCTCCCAGACCAGCTCTGCCAGTGGCTGTGCTTTGGTGGAGAACACAGTGTATGCTCCTTGTTATACATGTAGTGTGGTCATGGACAGGAACAATTCAGCAAGATCTTCCTTTATTCTGTAATTTCTCAGGAAACAGAAGAAACTTTTCAAACTCCCTTAACTGTCTCAGAAGTCAGCATATTTGTGCAATATGTATAGAGTGTGGGGTTGGTACAGAACAATTCACGTTGCCTCTTTTTTTTTTTCTTTTTTTTTTTTTTTTTTTTCCCTGCTTTCTTAAAGTTTAGAATAAAGCTTCACAACAATGTAAAACTGAGTCAGGAGAGTGCTTAGATATTGGTGGCACTAAGCCCAGAGCAAATGTCCAGCTGCATTTCAGAAGCACCAGATCTCTGGCTGGGCTGGAAGTGTGGCCATGACTGGGGAGGTGTCCCCCAGCCAGGGATGCTTGGTTGGCCTTAGAGATCACTACCCTATTTGGCATATTATGGCACTCTGATGGAGGGAATGAGAGAACTTTTTATAAAATCTAAATTGAGATGCTGAAACCATCACGTATTTGTAGTACAGGTTTTTAAGAAGTAGAAATGGCATTAGGATTGATGATACAGTTGCAAGAGTTGATAATGCAGTAGATAGCATAGACAATTATTTTTAGCTACCTTTAGAAGGAATTTATCAGAAACAGATTTTTCTGAACTGTCAGCTACATGACCTGCACTTGTAGTGCACTTCTTGTGCAAGCCTCACTGTAAACTGAAATGTGAAGTACATATGGGTAGGAAATCCTTTTCCTGTGAATTGTCGAATCAGTCTTGCATTGTTTGAAATCACCACATACTTACCAGCTTTTCATTTCACATAGGAAGATTGTGAAACTTTGAAGAAAGCAGCTGTTAAGTCTTTATTTTCTGTTAGATAATGCTGTCTGTCTGCTAGTATTTTACTTTTGCAGTTCAATACCAAAGTGAGTCATGAGTCTTTTCTGCTGGTTAAGTGCAACCTACATGTGGATATTGTCAGAAACAAATGATAATGTATAAATTTGGGTTTATGTAAGTACTGTTCTAAATTAAAGAGTAGAATACAAAGTCATAAATTACCTCTAGTAGTATCTGCAAATATGACCCATTGTGCAGTTTCCGTGTGTAGCAGACATCTATACTCAGAGACTAAATGATGAATAAGAGTCTATCAAAAAGCAGTTTTTGAGATCCGTGTCAAAATCAATCTATGTGCTGATACTTTTGTACTTGAATAGTGACTTCAGCCTTGTTTGCCATAACATAGACACATGCAATAATAAATATCTTTGCACTTAATTTTAGTTTTAATTTTAAGTAATTGCATTTAACAGATGCTTTGATGCACAAAAGTATCATATAATCCATGTAATTATAATTTCTGCCTATTCATTTATTAGCTATGTTTACAAGCAAGAAGTAGGTTTGTATTTTTTCCAAATATGTGCTTGGTAAGCACTAAATCTAAGACTTATAAAAACATTATCAATATGTTCTAATTAATATTTGCTCTTTTCCTTAAGCTATTATAAGGATACTTAATGCACAGCCTAAAATTAGAGTTGACAATTGCAAATACAATCCAACCAACATAGTAATAAAATCAATACTTACATTTCCCTTGAGGCCACTATTTACTGTTTGCTGTACCATTTCCTTAATGGAATGGCAGTTATGTTTGCAGAAGCCTTGTAACTACGATTTTTATATTTTAACTAAAAGCAGCTTTCCTGAAGCAGTATGATTAAAAAAGAATCTGGAGTTGCTTTCAGAAAATAACTGTAATTCTGTAGCTAGTTCTAAGAAAGACTAAAAAGAAATGTCTTTTCATAGTAAATGCCTCTAAATTCCAGGATGCAGTATTTTGTAATGTCTAAACTGTTCTGCAGTTGTGCAGCAATTGGCTTTTGCCTTTATCCTAAAATACTTCCCTGGTTTGTTTTTAGTTTCAAATTATTCTTAATCATTGAAAGCTTATTTCCATCTGGAGGTCTGCAGTGTTCTCAAAGTGTACAAGGGAGTCTGGCAGTTGATTTGACTTAGGAAATTAAAATAACGGAGGGAAGTATGATCTTTGTGATGAATCATTGCAGCTGTTGCACAGATCTAATTCTAGTCTTTTGACTTGGTGCTTCTTTCATTGAAGTTTGTCATTACCTTTATCCAGAAGGGCAACAGGCATTTCTGTGCCTTCCAGTATAACTGTATAGTACAGAAAGTGTGGCTTTGTATGCAATTGCTTATTCAATATAATATTCCTGTAGTGATCCCTGACAAGAGAAGTGGGTATATGAATGAAAATCTGTGAGTTATTATGGCTGAAAAATTTGTTCCTCATGGAGTTCTGCTGACAATGTAGTGTGTTCTTGGCATAGATGATGTTAGAGCAACAGGTTCTGTCACACAACATGGCCACTTTGACTTAAATATCAAGGACTAATTATGAACTGTAATTATTAACTAATTATCACCTTTGATCATGTGGTCGTATCCTAAACTTCTGCTTTCACTGCCGTTCTGTAACTATTTCTTTTAATAGCATTCATTATAAGCAGCTTACTTGTAGTCTACATCATTTATAATCATTGTAAGGACATTGCTTGTTAGAGACACTTGAATATCCGTTCCATGTGAACTGTTGACATTTCAGGATCTGCCTTTGTTCCACTAGTGCTGATATGCCAAAGTTGCAAAATACGGAATAAAGCTGACAGGTTGACAGTCAACTAAATATGAGTCAGCACTGTGCTCAGGTGACCAAGAAAGCGAATGGCATCTTAGCTTGGATTAGACGTGTGGTGGCTAACAGGAACAGGGAGATGATCATCTCCCTGTACTCAGCACTAGTGAGGACACATCTTAAGTACCATGTTCAGTTCTGGGCCCCTAACTGCAGGAGTGGAATGGTCTGCTTAGGGCAGTGCTAGAGTCAGGATCCCTGGAGGTGTTTAAGCAGCATGTGGACCTAGTGCTTAGGGACATGGTTTAGTGCTGACCTTTCAGTGCTGGTGGTTGGACTGGATAATCTTTGAATTCTCTTCCAACCAGATGCTTTCTGTGATTCTGTATTAAAAAATATATACTATATCTCTAATAGCCTGTAAATATGTAAATATATAACCTGAGATATAAACAAAAATATGCTGAATTGATCGAAAAAAAAAAGAAACCCTACTAGAACAAAATGGAAGTCGCAACAAGGTACTTTAGTCCAGTTATGAATGTTTTTGTAACTTTTACTTTGTAAACGTTACCTGAATTGCATGTTACTAGTAACTTTTTAAGATGTCCTTAACAATTACATTGGATCTTGTTTTTTCATATGTGCATGTAAGAACATGNGTTCAGTGTCCTTCCTGTGCTGGGGGCTCCAGAACTGTACACAGTACTCCACATGTATGCATATATGTATGCATAGTACAGTTTATGTGTAGACTGTGTCTTCAGTAATCACTGTTATAACTCTGTAAATTGGTAAACTCCAATTTTTATGTAAAATATCTTTCTTTCTTATCTGCCCGCAGGCCATTATTCATTTTTCTAGGTTGCAACTGCAGCAATGGTTTAGCTTGCACAGAGAACAAGTCAGAAGAGAAATAGCAGTATCTTTAAATATTCAGATATTGTCGTTTGGTTTAATGCTTCTAATCTTTGGAGGAAGGAGTTAAAATTTGCTATTAGTATGACACTAGAATACCGGGTTCTGAACTTGAAAATCGATTTGAATATAGATAGTACGGAAATTTCTCCAACTGCATTTCATATGCCCATTAGACTTGTTTAGAAACTTGCTGATCTCTTTCAGCTGCACTGGTATGGTCCAGACACACAGGTCTCCATGGTCCTGCTTAACCTGCACTCCAAGTTTTGCAAGAAAAGAACATAGTTTTAGAACTTTTGTTGTTTAAATTATGTTGGTACTATAATTTTCAGCATTTCATGGCTGTTACCACCTCACAGTTTATTTGTTGGTTTTGGCACATGTAACTCCATGCACTTTACTAATACAATGCTTTATAACATCATTTAAGGATGACGTGTTTCTTGACAAACTTGTTAGCTCACCCAGAACAGGTTACTGAGATCAATCAGACTTCCACCCATACTGGTTAAAAGCTTTGTGTAGATTTGATGAAAGCCAGATTAATCTCGTCATCAGAGCACAAACAAAGAACAACTCCATGTACTTTTAAAATTTTTCCCAATAAGATTTAATGCCTTGAGTCTTAGAATTTGTTTTATGCAAACCCACAGTACTTGGTGGCATCAGCAAACTTCATTTTCGTTAATACTTGGCCAAAGTAATTGTGTGAACAGAATCTTAGACACATTCAAGAAAACATATTTTGAAACAGGATATTGAAAATAAAGTCCATAGGACAACAAAAGTCAGTTTGCATGCTGATGTCAGCATTTGTGTGTGGTGATAAAGCCAAGCTCCTTTCATGATAAAGATAAATTCATATCCAAATCTTTAATAAAAAACAAAACTGATGTTAGCTTTTCACAGTAAAGTCAGAAGCGTCTTTGTAACTCTTCCGAGAGACTCAATTATTAGGAACAAAAGTTGTGTCCTGTTTGGAAAAAAAATTAATCACTCAAGTTATTACGTAGAGTGTACTGTGTATTTCAGGCTCAAGCTTTACACTGAAACCTTTGAAGAGGCTGCCCATACCTACCAAATGTTGTAATTGATACAGAATCATTGCTATACAACAGCTGCAATAACAAGGTGCTGCTGCCTTTACTTTAATCTACCTCTCTTTCTGCCAGTTTATTATGTTTTGAATTTATTCTTTTGTAGATCTGTGAGCTATCTTTCTTATGGAAATTAATCTTTTTAAAAGATTTGTACTCTCATTTTCAAACACTAATACATTCATTCAAGTATCCCATTATTCAGAACCAGCTGGCTTTTTATCTAGTGATATTTACTTCAAAAAGCCAAGTTAAATGGTATCATAGATTAATTCTCAGGGCACAGGAAAGCTTTTTTAGAGAAAAAGAGATTTGGTAATTACTTAGAATATTGCAATAAAATCACAGAACATGTCAAAAATGCGTTATATAATCTGTCATAATACGAAACTTCAAAAAAAAAGTTAATTCACTGAATTGAACATAATATGTGGCATCAGTATATGATTTTTAAGTGGAACATTATGTAAGGATAAAACTTTGCTGTGATTTATAATGAGCTATGTCATGATTTTTAGTTATGTGTTTTTTTCTCTGCAGAAAGCACTAAAACTTCAAAAAGGGCATTATCCACTGGAATTTCTTACATAAATCAAACTGGAAATAAGACACATTTTACAATTCAATTTAAGATCCCACAGAGACAATAATGTTGCAAGCTGTGCATTTTGCAGAGTAATATAGTAATGTCTAGTTTGCATTTTTGAAAAACCAAATTAATCACACTTTATTGAATATGTTGAAGCAAACCTAAAATTCATCTATTATTAAAATACTTGTGCAACAAACACAAACTATATTTTATACATAAAGGACAAACTCATTTATTCATTAGGTTAAAACACTTGGAGTTTGCATTTTGTAGCTATGAAAGAAATGACATTTGCTATCTCTTCTCCTTGTTTAAATTTTTCAAAGCATTATGTTCAGAGTAATCTGTTTGAAAAACTGTACTAATACTTTTACACAGTATCAATCCTGAAGACTGTGCAGAAATCCCTGTGGAAACAAAGGGTAGTCTTGAATTGTAAATTTCCTTTTTTAGTGACTTACTTAACAGGACAAACACTCTATATCTCATATTCAAATATCATATTTTATGCTTTGACAGATTGACCACAAGATAATAAAGTTTTTAGCCAATTTTTAGCATTCATACATCCCTTGAACTAAGGTGCCTTAGCCTATATTTGCCCTCACCTGTGCTCAGACTGGTACATCAAAGCAGCCGGAATGAAATTTGGGCCTCAGTCAGATCTCAGTGAGTTCAACAGAAGCAGGATTTAAGTTTTAAACTTTCAATGGGCAAGATATTTTTAAAATTATTTGTAGTTGTTTTCCTGTTACAAAGTGTATTTCTGGATTGATAAATTCCATACCTCATGGGTCATGTATGCCAGATTCATATGTCAAATGTCAGGTGCTACCACTTATAATTCCATTTCTAAGTTATTCTGGACTTTAGACCAAATTTGATTTCTAGGATTTGATTTGTAAAGTAATTGTTGTCTGCTAATGATCTGTCTATATATTTATATTTTGGTATTTAAAAGTCATAAATGTATCTTTTTAGTCTTTTTGTCATAAATCTATATTGAATGTATACTAGACAGAAAGTTTGTAAAAATGCCTCTGAAAATATTTTCAAGATATAAAAATCTTAGAATGAAAAGGATTTTAGAATTTAGAAAAGCAGACAGAATTTTTGCATAATTTTCCTTGAGCATCAGTAAAACTTCTGGCCCTTGTCCAGTATCTTAGTTTAAGGTCTATACCTAAAAAGTTTTCAATCTAAAATTAACGTTAAAGAGTTTTCAATCTAAAATGAACACTATTGCTTTTCTTTATTGAAGCATCACGTGTCACAAGGGATCAATTCACTTGCATTTTCTTCTATGCAAGGTTTATAACAAGTTTGAGAACGCATTATTCACAGGTTATTTTTATTTGCACATGCATTTCAGTTGTGTCTAGTAGAGGAAGAGACTTCTTAGGTCTCACTGAGAAGTGCTTTAAGGACGTTTATGAGAGCATTGTCAGATGATTTTTTATTCAAGTGTGACATGGCTTCGTAGTCCAGTATTTTAGAAAATTCTGCTGTGGCTTCTCTTTGTGCTGTAATGAATAAAGTGGGGATTGGATTGTGCTGAAGGTGGACAGATAGAGTAGTTACAACAACCTGACATCTTTGATTTATGAGTGATTATCCCAGAACACCAGTCCCTGAACACCAGACTGTCCCAGCAACCCTTAAAAGATACTTGCGGCTCTGCTTTTTCTGGCACTTTTATCAAGGTGCAGACTTGGAAACTATTCTTAACACTGTAACCGGAACATGAGAGAACATGCTCGCTGCCTCTTGAAGGGACAGTGTTGTTGTTCCTTGAGTTATACCAAGAAAATGCTTGTGGTAGATACTACCGGTTTTTCAGAATGATCAATTCAACAATATGCATATCGTGCATCAAGTAGAACACTAGACAAAGATTTACATCTAGATTCTTCTCATCTGACATGAGGTAGTTAAAAATTAGCAGTGCTGACTTCTCTAGTCAATAATGCTCTGTAATGATGGATTGTGTGCAATAAAACACACTGTCAGCTCTAGTGTGGTAGAACAATTTGAACTTTCAGGTACTTGGCCATTATAATGGAATCCAAACAATCAGCTTAGGTATTTTCCTATAGCTTTGAGAAACCTAGGGTGAATAATGGTCTACAAATATCTGATACTGAGCTGGACAATGTAAAATACTATTATCTCCTTGTTTATAGGGTTTAAGTCCAGGAGATTTAAGTCTGAGAGACTTAACATGGATAATTGTCTTTCTTCATTTGGTATGCAGAGGACCAAACACTGACTACTGAGAAGGCACCTAGCTTACCTTGTTATTAAGTAATAGCCACTAGTTATACACTACTCAAGAAACTTCTTCAGCAAGCAAGAGACCGGGATCAGGTATTATCCTTGTCAACAATGCACCTGCTGCTCTGACTTGAAGAATATGATTACTGATTAAGTCAATGCAGGATGATGAAAACTGCTTCTTAGTATATGTATGTACCTGTTGTCTCTCCTGTTCCCTCATCTCTGACCAGCTGAATTTCTGGTCATAAGAAAAAGATTGATGGAGCTAGGAAACAGGAGATGACATGTGTTTATGTTTTTCCCTGACCACTGAAAGAGGTCTCATCCCAATTTTTACTAGGCGAGATGGATCTGGATGTAATCCCTTGACAGGAATTTTGTCTAAGACACAGACATATTGTTTAAAGTACAATTAAATGATGTGGTTGATAGAAGATACTAGAATGATGGGAATGACTATAAATTCATGTGGGACCGTTAAAGTTCAGAGTAATAAATCTTGGTGTAATAGCTTAGGAGAAATTTCTTGTCCTACACTATTACAGAAAAAAAAAAAAAAAAAAAAAGGACAACTCTAAAGCCAATATTGAATAAGTTATCATAACATGCTGTTATTTAATGACAGTTGGCTTTTGTGATAAACATTGTCTTGGCTCTTTTGTCTCTTCCACAGGAGGTGACAGCTTCTACGAGTAAAGATGACTGTTGGTAACAGTTGTCCAGACCCGTTTAGAAGTACAGAAAAAAAGAAATTATTTCAAATAACTTAAAAGATGGCAATGTCTTTCAAAGTGAAACAAAAATACTAAAATCAATTAGAATTCAGTTATCTTTTTTCCCCCCCTCAAATCAGAAAAAAAAGTAGTAAAATATTTAAGGAGTTTAGGGTTTCAGATATCACTTTCATATTCTTACCCTCTTAATCCAATTTCATACTTCTGGCTGCCTTTGCATAAGATTTTACCTTTCATCATTTTTGTAAGACTCAGGTCAGAAAAGCAGCAGCAATTGCGAATGGAGTAGGTTATCAATATGTAAATAAATATGAAAAGATTGGTAGACTAAATCTCAAAAAAGATCCTTTTTGCATAAACAGCAACAATTGTGAGAAGCAATTATTAACATATATGCATTTACATAGAGATTTTCTTCGCTGAGTGAAATTCTGTTTACTCTGTTGTCTGTTCCCTACAGTACTGTTTCCTACAATATTTTCACTTTGGTGCTTTGGGCTGGGATTGTTCATCTGCTGTTAGTCCTACTACTGTGATTACCAGTTGTACTAGTTGTTACATTTTTTAATCATCATCCCAAGAACACAATAAATCATATGCAGGAATAGTTTCAACAGTCCAGAAACAAGGCTCATGATCTATGAACTCTTATGATAAGATTTTCTTCATTAAGTAACAGAGTGACATAATCATCTGTGTTAGGACATGGAAATAGAGGGGAAAAACTACAAGATTTAAGTACACAATGAAGTTACTGTACCATAATCGCCTACTGAATAACAGATGAGCTGTAACAATGATTCTTAGCCTGTGGCACATGTGACATGATCCATATGGTAAACCTCAGTGAAGAAAGTGTGACTCAGTATACAATGTTTGTTATACTGAGCACGCTGGATTTTGAGCTGGTATACTCTTTATATGTGTTTGTGTGTGTGTGCGTGCATTGAGCGCTGTATACAAATACAGGTGTGTGAAAAGAGCACGTTTCAGCTGACAGTTGTAGTGTTTATGTATTTATGTGTGTGGTTGCTTGTGTTTGACATAAAGATATATATATGCACACAGTACACACGTATGTGTTCGTATAACACTGAAGTGCTGACGCTGTGTATTTAAAAGTTAGAAAAAGAGCATTATCAAAAATATTAATACTATAATTATTGCTATAATTATTATACCTGGTGTGATGACTATAGGTGTGAGACGATTACATGCTGCAGATCTACAGAGAGACTATATAACATAAAAATTACAGACTCTATCAGAATGGTCATGAGAGAGCTTAATCAAAGCTTTATAGGCAACTCAAGAGTAAGACGATTCTTCCCAAAGCATTGAGTCATTACCTGCTTCCAAAAGGAGAAGGAGATGGCTTTGTGAACTTCAGAATTCATGAAGCCTTCTGTCTTTCCTGTAGCAGTGTTCTAGTGTGGAAGAGACTCCTCACTCAGCACCACTTTGGAAACCTCTCTTCCTGGGGCAGGGTGTGTCAAGCCCCATGCTGCACATCAAACTAAGGTCTGGGCAAACACAACTCTCTTTTTCCTTGAATGGGAAACACAGCCATGTGCTCCAGAGAGCATCCAAAACTTGTTGCAGCTGTTGGGGTTTTATGCAGCCAAACTGATTATTTTCCCAGAGAGAATAGGGATGCAACTGCTATGAGACTTTGCTATCAAATTTACTTAAGACTGACTATTAATCTGTTTCTTAATAAGGACTGATTTTTGATAATTTAGCATTGTTTTTTAAGGTACTGACTAAAAGAATCAATGAGTAAAAATCTGAAGAATAATGTTTAATGAAGTGTTCAGTGTGCAGACTTTTAGAGCCCACATACTCTTAAGAGTATGTACAGCATTTGTAGTTGAAATTGCAATTTATTATTCTTAAATCATCAGTAAACAGGGTTACCTGTAATATGCCAAACTGCTGGCTTTGCATTTTCTTCCCCAGTGTATTGTTTACTGAATAGACTGAAGATAAGCTTTCAGAGGTCTTCTAGCTTTTAATTTCAATGCTTTAAGGCCAGTGCATCTTACATCTTGTATTTCTCTCTATTGGAACATGGTTGAAACAGGTGGGGCAAAATGTGTGCAAACTAATGGTATCTATCTTTTCACCTAAAGAAAAGCATTAGGAAACTTGAAATTCTCACTTTGTGGACTTTATCTGTGTATACTTTTTTGCACTTCAGTATATTCACTCAGGATTTCCTGCTGTTGCTTTTCCTGTTAGTTTATTGCATTAACAGGACTATCAGCTGTACTTAAGTGTCCTGAAAATCAGCAGGACTTTTCTTTTTTAGTTACATCTACAGCAATTAGATTATTATTTTTTTTAAACTTTCTGGATCATTTGAGATAGTTCTTTAGTAAAGACAAAAAGGGAAAACGAGTTACTGAATAGTTATAAGATGTATCGATTTACTTTTTCTGTTTTTGAGCACAGCTTATATAGCTGTAAAACTCATACTAGAGGTAGTAAGCATCAGAAATCATGGCCTGTACCAACTGACGAATTGCCTGCATCAGATGAGTGTAGCTGCTAAGCACAAACTACATCCAAACTCATATTTTCTGTAAAATTTAGGCACTTGCCCTTAGGCTTGAATCACAGTGCTGTCATTCAGAAGTTCAAGCCTGCATCTTTCTCCTTGGACAAGTTTCTGGATCTATTGCTTTTAGGTTAGTTATTAAAAATTGATATCATACTGATTACACAGAGCAAAGAATTAGATAACTTTATAAACCGAAGCAACAGGAGTTGTTCTAAGCAGAAAGTTATGTACTACTCAAGCGGGCATATTCTGTCTTGTATCTGAAACATACTGAAAATACTCATACAAAGAGTATGAGTACTCTCATACAAAGAGTATTCTCATACAAAGAGACTATATAGTAATACATTACCTATTAAATGGGAAATTTTCACAAATAAGCACATAGAGCTGTGACCGAGGTGTTCGCTAAATAATTTGTGATGTTCATCATCTTAAAAGAGATGAAGAAAATGTGCTATTCTGATTTTGGTTGACTTTTGGTAGCTCATTAGTCTTCATATTATAAAAACTCTACATCAAAGGACTAGCTGTAATTCTGGCTCTCTGCTCTGAAGTTAACGTATTTGCCCAAGTGTACCTGAAAGTAAAATGTTAGTTACTATTTTACTTGAATAGAGTATGTACAACTGCATCTGACTTTTTTTAGCTATTAATAATGACATTGATTTAATTTCACATGTCTAAATTGCACTCTTGTAACATGGTAGAACCATAAAAGTAAACTGTAAGTTATCTATGAAATGAGAATGAGTTAGGTATTTGTGAAAGGAGACAAATATAAAATCTATTTCTAGGTAAACGTCACACAGCCTGTAACTGAGTTGCTGAGCTTTCACTTGCATTGGACAATTTCTTTATTCATTACATTGAATTTTAAAAAAAACTTTTCCTATTTTAATCTTTTTTGGTGAAATAATGAAAGATTAAAATATGACATACATATTCTATTGGATTCATTATCATTGTATAAACTAGTTTGCTTAGAGTTTATATGAATTCGGTATTTTCTGATTTGTGATTAAGCATATATTCTGATATTCAGCATATTGAATTTCATCTTATTTCTTGGAATTGCCAGTTTGTGCTGCAGTTTTTATTTAGCTTAACATAAATACAGAAAGGGTGAGTAAAGTAGGTACAAATCTGGCCTATAGTGCAAGATGCAGTTACCATTTTTCTGCCATTGCCAAGAAAAAACTATACCATTAAATTAAGACAGTGAATGAAGTAGCCAACATGACTGAGACTAAACCTTGTTCTTTATATCACTATTGCTGTCTGCAAGGAAGAAAGTGTATGTGGTTTTCTCGTGGCTTCTCCTTTATGTATTTTCATGGGAAAATGTTTATCAAAGAATAGTCCTTTTATTTTTCACTCAGAATTTGTTACTCTATGCTTTGTTTTAATTTATCAGAACTACAAATACAGACCCATAAGCCCACTATGTTAAAGAAAATTATCAAAACTGTTGATTAGGAGCATATGCATGATTATGTATCCAAAAAATAAAAAGACAAGGCTTTGTAAGAGAGAAAAAAAGAAATACAGTGTGTTATAGAGGAATTATTTCCCTGTGTCATATGTTATTTGCTCTCCTGATCACTTTCATAGAATCGTAGAATCAGCCAGGTTGGAAAAGACCTGCAAGATCATCCAGTCCAACCTATCACCCAGCCCTATCCAATTGACTAGACCATGGCACTAAGTGCCCCATCCAGTCTTTTCTTGAACGCTTCCAGGAATGGCAACTCTGCCACCTCCCTGGGCAGCCCATTCCAATGCCAACCACTCCCTCTGTGAAAAACTTCCTCCTAACATCCAGCCTGTACCTCTTGCAGCACAACTTGAGACTGTGTCTCCTTGTTTTGTTGCTGGTTGCCTGGGAGAAGAGACTGACCCCCCCCTGCCTACAACCTCCTTTCGGGTAGTTGTAGACAGCAGTGAGGTCACCCCTGAGCNCCATATCATATTGAATCTGTCCAAGCCACGAGCTGCCAGTTTTGCCAGGAGCTTGTTGTGGCAGACTGTGTCAAAGGCTTTGCTGAAGTCCAGGTAGGCTACATCCACAACCTGCCCTGCATTCACCAGGAGGGTAACCTGAGCATAAAAGGAGATCAGGTTGGTCAGGCAGGACCTGCCCTTCCTAAACCCATGCTAGCTGGGCCTGATGCCTTGGCCATCCTGTAGGTGCTTTGTGATGGCACTCAAGATGACCTCTTCCATAACCTTGCCTGGGACTAAGGCCAGGCTCACAGGTCTGGAATTTCCTGGCTGCTCCTTCCAGCCCTTCTTGTGGATGGGCATCACATTGGCCATCTTCCAGCCTTTGGGGACCTCTCCAGTGAGGCAGTACTGTTGATAAATGATGGAGAGCAGCTTGGTCAGCTCATCTGCCAGCTCTCTCAGCACCCTAGCATGAATCCTATTTGGTCCCATGGACTTGTGAGGATCCAAGTGGCTTAGCAGGTCCCTTACTGCTTCCTCCTGGATTACAGGGGGACTATACTGGTCCCTGGCTCCATCTGTCAGCTCAGGAGGCCAGTTGTCCTAGAGACAACCTGTCCCACTCTTGAAGACTGAGGCAAAGAAGGTGTTAAGTACCTCTGCTTTTTCCTCATCTTTTGTTACTATATTCCCCTCTGCATCTAATAAGGAGTGGAGGTTCTCCTTGCCCCTTCTTTTGCCGTTAATATATTTATAGAAGCCTTTTTTATTCTCCTTAGCAACAGTGGCCAGTCTAAGTTATAAATGGGCTTTTGCCTCTCTAATTTTTTTTCCCACAACACTTTAAACTCTTCCTGGGATACCTCTCGTTTTTTCCAAAGGTGATACACCCTCTTTTTTCCCCTTAATTCCTTTAGAAGCTCCTTGCCCATCCACTCTGGCTGTCTCCCTCATCAGCTCATCTTCTGGCACATTGGGACAGCCTGTTCCTGCATCTTCAAGAGTTCTTTCTTGAAGTAGGTCCAGCCTGCCTGGACCTCTTTGTTTTTAAGGGCTGTTTCCCAAGGAACTTTCTGAGTTAGTTCCTTAAATGAGCCGAAGGCTGCCCTGTGGAAGTCCAGTGTGGAGGTTTCATTGATGCCCCTCCTGGTTTCACTGTATATTGAAAACTCGGTAATTTCATGGACCCTGGACAGCAATCTTTGTGATCTCAAAAGAAATAGCAATGCTTTCTCTTGTTTTTTTTAAGTATCAGTAGTGTGAGGTGGATACTGTTTCCTCATGGCAAAGCTTTTTTTGCATTTAATCATGTAGCAGTAACATAGAGGTCTTATGAAAGTGTCTTTATCTGTAGATGTCTATCCCTTATACAGTCTCACAACACTCATAGTGCAGGTAAACACTACAGCTGGTCTTAGGAAACTGGATAGGATCACAAATTCATAGCAATTCAAAGTCTAAAGCAGCAGGATTTGATTTGGATGGTTTTATGGAGAGGTTTCCTCACTGTCAGGATGCTAAGATTACCAATTTTTAGCATGCTGATTATGCATATTTTCCAGTGGACATAAATAGCCTAGATAGTGAATAGTCCACTTCAGAAAAATGAGCCAGCACAGCTGATACTGATGCTTTGTTTGGTAATTGTTGCTGAGATACAAATTGTTTCAGCAAACACAGAAGATAACAGCAAGATTAAAGGACTGAAAGAAGATCAGTAGTACACAAGAATTTAAAAGAAAAAAAAAAAAACGTGGTTTGAATGGTTAGTACAATCTCTCTCTTTTGTGTTTCTGCTATGTGATATTGCTTGTGTGTGTAATACTACCTGAAACCATCCCTGAGCCAGGATTGGGATTCACTTGCCTAAAGACAGGCTTGAAGTGTTCTCTGGCATGGTGCAAAATATCCAAGTGTTCTGCATGAAAGGAAGGGGGAGACGTGTGGGCCTGGCAGATAGTGTAATTTTAATTTTTAAAACTCACCTATAATCAAGAAATGTTCGTCTTAGTTGCCTAGACAGAGATACATGCTACTATTTTAGATATATGCTACTATTTTAGATATCCAGAGTATCCTGCCTGATCTATATCTTCGGATAGCCATGGGGTCTTCTTCAGGTGCTGTGCTTTTCTAACTAACCTTGAAAGGCATGTCTTAAATTATTCTGCCCATCTCAGGTTGTGTATTTTTAGGCCACTGAGTTCAGTCTGGCAGAGCTCAGCCTCTGGAATCATGAGATTCAGATTCAGCTGACCAGACAGGTCTATGTCCCACAGAGATGAGTGGTTCTCTAGAGCTTGTTGACTACATCCTTGTTCACTACCACGGGAAATAAACTGCTCAGCTTACATTGTAGGCAACTTGAGTCCTAACAGGTACAGATTAAAAAAGGAAAAGAAATAAGCAAATAAGAAATATGCTTCTAAAAAATGAATCTGGTAGTTTTAGATCAAAGTTTGTTTGAGAAGCTGAAATTGCACTGTCTAGTTTTTTGCTTGATTTTCTTTTTCTTGCCTGCATTACCTTCCACTCCAGAATTCTTTTCATTTATTATTACCATCCTTAGCTACCTAATTGTGCTACTAATGAATAACGATAATCCAGTCATCAGGCTTTTACAGACCCACTTCAGTGTACAAATAATGGTTTGTTGTGTAACAGCTAGTTATGGGGGAAAGGTAACTCACATCATGGAGAATATGTGCTGAAATGCTGGAGATAGGAAAACACTAAATTCTGTAGTCCGCTGTTTAAGTTTTAAAATGTGTTGTTATTTTTGTTCCATCAAGTTGTTCTTGATGAGAAGCTGTGAGATAATCTGGGTCTAGTTTTAAAGCATGCATACTTATATTTGGAACTTCTGTTTCAATTTTTTAAGTGATCATATTAGCACTGTTGCACACGAAATACATAGTAGGCTACCAAATTGGCTATTCGAGTGCACATGTATGAGGGTTTGAGCACTCAATGTTAAGCATTTACATTTCAAAATTGGATCCCTTGTGCTTGAAAGCCTTGAAAACACTACTATATGGTCAGCCTAGTGCAGCATCAATTGAAATACAGTTTGAATGCAATGTAGAGCTTCCAATTGCTGCTTCTGAAAGTGTTATGCTGAATCTGGAACACTTTGCATAATTTAATTAATTATGCCACTAAAAACTGATTTTCTCTCAATTTAAACCGAGCAGCTTTTATGAGGGTGAACTGCAGCACCCAGGGATATCAGGTGTCCAAGCTTTTAATCCTATTACAAAGACTTGACAACCACTGATGGAAACTGGAAAAACATAAGCCTCCAGCAGGGCAACAAGTGAAGAGGAAGAAGGCAACGGATTTTTAATGCTCTTTGAAACCACTATACGCATTAAATCAAAATAAAATGTAAAAAGTGACGGAACTGGTAGCTTGCACTTTGTTGCGCAGACGATGAATAGTGCCTAAGGAATAACACTTATTTTGCTTTGACATTAATGAAAATAACTGTTTCCTCTAAGAGGAAAACTGTTCCACTTAAGTAACATAAGAAAAACACAGCAAATGGCCAAGACTATTTGTATCTGTGTCTGTCCACCTAGAGTGTTCAGGAGTGCAATAGCCTGTAGTTTGAAAGTAGTTCATAATGTTAAGAGTTAGATTTTGTCTATTAATCATTTTCCTTGTAAACAAATCTTGACAGACGATGCCAGACTACAAGTATTAAAGAATCTATCACTGACTAAATGCTAACCTTGATACTTTGCTTTATGAAGCTTGTCTTTTCCAAATTTATTATTTGGGTTGATATCACTGTAAAACAATAGACACTGTAATTTTAAGGCAGAAGGGGTACTCATTTAGAAAAGCTCTAATTTCAGAGCCATAAGCGGTGCCATAATTAGCAATCTGTGACTGACTGTGCAAAATTCTGTGACCAGGTTAAGAAGGGTTGCAGCAAAATTAACTCTATCTCCATATCAAACATCAGCATGTAACATGAAATTGACTATGGTAAAAATGGTATAAATTGTATAAATAGAAAAAACTCACATTTTTTTACTGACAATTCATGAGATCTATAAAATGCAAACACCTTCTTTGTATACTTATAGATTATATATATTCATATATATATATATACACACATATATATCTATATGAGACAAGGTACGCTAATCTCAAAGGAGGAAAAGGATCTTTGCACAGGAGTTATCAAAGTTTGTTGAAAGAGCTTCAGGATAGTAAGACAGGGGAAAAGGGATGAAACTAAGCTTGCTAGAGGTTAAGTCAAGGAGCAGCATGCCAGTGTTTGTGGCTTGGTGTCCTAGCAATGTCCTTCAGTCTACCATGTTACTGATGTGTTAGAAAACACAGAAGTGCCTGAGAATGGTTGTGTAAAAATTAGGGCTTGTCCACCTGAAAAGATTGAATTAGTAGCACAGATGAAGTGCATCCAGACCAGTACTTGCAGCATGGACAGCAAACAGGAGGAGCTAGAAGCCATTGTGTAGCTGGAAAACTATGATGTAGTTGCCATCACGGAAACATAATGGGTTGATTTGCACAACTAGAGTGCTGCATTGGATGGCTATGAACTCTTCAGAAGGGATAGGCAAAGAAGGAGAGGCAGTGGAGTGGACCAGTATGTTAGGTGGTGTTTGGATTGTCTAGAGCTTAATGATGGTGATGGCAGGGTTAAGTGTTTATACTTAAGGATCAGGGAGAAGGCCAGCAAGATGATATCATGGTGGGGGTCTATAACAGAGGACTCAGCTAGGATGAAGAGACATATTAAATATTCTATAAGCACCTGGGAGAAGTCTACCAATTGCTAGCCTTTGTTCCAGTGGGGAGCTTCAAATTACCAGATGTCTGCTGGAAATACAATAAAGCAGAGAGGAGGTTCTTGGAGTGTGTGCAAGATAACTTCCTGATGCAGCTGGTGATGTGGCCGACTGGACTGGAACAGAGAAGAACTTGTGGGTGATGTGATCTTTGGAGGTCGTCTTGTGCACAGTGACCACAAAATGACAGATCTTTTAATTATTTCAGAAGTTAGAAGGAGTGTCAGCAAAACTGCCACTTCGGACTTTTTGAGGGCTGTGGGCTGTTTAGGAGCCTGGTTGAAAGACTTCCTTGTGAGACAGTCCTGACTGACAAACCAGTCCAGGATGGCTGGACAGTCTTCAAGGAGGAAATCCTTTAGGTACAGGGGTAGGCTGTCCCAATGTCCCAAAAGTGAAGTTGTTGAGGAAGAATACTGGAACCGGCTGAACAGAGCTTTGTCTGGAACTCAGGGGAAAAAAAAGAGAGTTTATGACCTTTGGAGGAAGGAGCAAGCAATTCAGAAGGACTACAAGGATGTCATGAGTTTGTATGTAGGGCTAAAGTCCAACTAACACTTTATCTAGCTACTACCAGAAAAGACAATGAAAAATGTTTCTATAAATACATTAGCACCAAAAGAAGAGCTAAAGAGAATCCCCATTCTTTATTGGTCGTGGGGTGAAACATAGTGGAAAAGGATAAGGGAAAAGCTGAGGTACTCAATGCCTTCTTTTCCTCAGTCTTTAGCAGTAAGATTAGTTGTTCTTAGGGTACCCAGCCCGGTGAGCTGCAAGATGGGGTTGGGGAGTAGAATGAAGCCCTCATAATTTAAGGGTAAATGATTAGTAACCTGCTATGGGATTCACTCAGTGGTACTGAGGGAGATGACATGTGCTCACCATGCCACTTTACATCATTTACCAGCATTTCTGGCTAACTGGGCAAGGGCGAGGTCCCAACTGACTGGACATTAACAAATGTGGTGCCCATCTACAAGATGGGTCAGAAGAAGGAACTGGGAAAGCAAAAGCCAAAGTCTGACCTTGGTGCTGGGAAAGCTTATGGAGCAGATCATCTTGAGTGCCATCACACAGCATATACAGGACAACCAAGTGATCAAGCCAAGTATGGGTTTGTGAAAGGCAGGTCCTGCTTCACTAACCTGATCTCCTTCTATGACAAGATAACCCACTTAATGGATGAGGAAAAGGCTAGGCTTTGGTAAAGTCTTTGACATCATCTCCCACAGCATTCTCCTGGAGAAACTGTCTGCTTATGGTTTAGACAGGCATACTCTTTCCTGGGTAAAAAACTGACTGACTGGCTGAGTGGTGGTGAATGGAATTAGATCTAGTTAATGGCCAGTCACAAGTGGTGTTCTCAATGAGTCAGTATTCTGACGGCTGGTTCTGTTTAATATCTTTATCAATGATGTAGATGAGAAGATTGAGTGCATCCTCAGTAAGAGCAGATGACACCAAGTTGGACAGAAGTATTAATCTTCACAAGGCTAGAAAACCTCTACAGAGGGATCTGGACAGGCTAGATCAATGGGCCAAGGGCCACTGTAAGAGCTTCGGTAATACCAAGTGCCGAGTCCTGCACTTGGATCACAACAATCCCATGCAACACTACAGACTTGCAGCAGAGCAGCTGGAAATCTACCTAGCAGAAAAGGACCTGGGGCTATAGGTTGCTAGATGGATGAATGTGAACCAGCAGTATGCCCACATGACCAAGAAAGGAAACAGCATTTTAACTTGTATGAGAAATAGTGTGGTTGGCAGGATTAGGGAAATTATTGTCTCTCTACTCTTTTCACTGGCAAGGCCATGCCTTCCTTAGAAGGAAAAAAGTAGTTTTTTCCAGCTAAGATTTAGCTCTTTCAGTTACCTATGTGTTTGAATGTAGGCTCCTGTTTTTTGACAGCCTGACTTCTCAAAATACAAGAACACATGTTCACTTACCTGAGGTGATGAGATTCAGATCATGTATTAACCAGTGCAACTATGTACACTGCATAAAGGTTGTGACGATCTCTTGTAAAATAATAAAAATACCTCATGTAATAGATTCTTGTCATTGTTTAATAAAATTGCTTTGTTTGATTGCAGGACAGTTTGAACTGAATAATTTACACTGGGATTGAGACAGTATTGAGCTAATGAGTTAGAATTTATATTGAGCTTTAACTGTCTTCATGAAGTAACTAGGGAAAGAAAATCATGACAATAACAGAGTATTTTTCATTATAAACTATGTTGTACAGCTTTTACAATCAGATTTTTAATAGATTTAGAGAAATTAAATTGGATTTCTACCAACTTCTGTGCATCTTCTGTCCCATGAAAACAATGCTAAAAAATGTGAAGGCTGATGTGCTAGTCTCATTTCTATTGAAATAATGAGGAGAGGATACCAGTCCTATTGCTTTTCAGGCCCTGTTGTTCATGAAATAAGATGTATATAGAACAAATTTCAAAAATGTACTCTTTGGTGTGATCCCTAATGCTAAATAGAAAGTAAGTATAGATTAAATAGGTCTTGACTGATGTTATCCATAAGTCCATTTCAAGAGAAATTCCCATGAAAATTGTAGAAAGATTCAAAGTCAGGAGGGTGAAACTGCTCTGTCTGAAAAAGGAAACAATTATATATTGCTGATGGGCAAATTAATACTGCTGAGAATGCATGCATATATACATATTTATTAATATATTCCAACATAGTTTATTGATTTTATATGGTAAATAAACTCATACAGTGAGTGTATAGATTACTTTGTGTGCATAAACATGCATGTATTCAGTCTCAGCATTACACATAAATATGCACCATGAAAAAAAAAAAAGCTGTCAATTAGAAGATTTAAAACTTTATAAATGTACAAATCAATAATGTTGTACGATTTTTTAGTATTGTCCTTTAATTACTTAACACTTACTTGTTCACATTCTTCCATGTTAGTCACTTCTACTACCAGAAGACTGTAGGGGTCAATTAATAATACCTTACATTTTGATTATTAAAAAAAAAAACCAACGAAAAAAAAAACCAAAACAAAAAAACCCACAATAGAATTATCAGACAAGCACATATGCATGCATGCTGGTGCCCTCAGTAAATTAAATTTTTACTTGCTTCCTATAATGTTTATTTATTCAGAAATGCAGAAAGAAGTATAACTGGTTTGAATTTTAGTTAGCATAACAGGCAATATTCTTTTTAAAGACATTTTGCAGGCAAAATCATCTCATGTATAAATCAAATGCCCTATATAGTTTTACTTGCTAGGAATGGCAAAAGTGTATGTAAAATACGCATCAAACATAAACTTCATGTGAATGAGCACAACTATAACACTTTTAGGTTTGTGTTCTAACTCTTGACTTAAAAATGTTATCTTTACATATCTTTTTTCAGAGGGTGGGAAAACCACCAGACAAAAGTCCTTCCCCCTACCTAAATATGAAAACAAATGAACAAACAAGCAAACAATTAAAAACATTGCCACTTGCAAAAAAGGTTAGAGTGGTGGCCTTCCTTGCAAATTCAGACATTGAAAATTGGAGTCTTCCTTCATCCAAATAATATATATTCATTCCCCACAGGCAGCAGTGATGGTTCTTGGGATAAAGAAAAACTTCAATCTCCCCCCACCCAAGGATCACAGGCCTCTGTTAACCACCCCAACTTGCCTGGACAGCATAATGTTCCAGTTAGCCATCCTCTCAACCCTCTTCAACAGAACCACCTTCTGCCAAATGGTACGGGTTGACATCTTTCAGCACTAACATCAGCAGTTTTCCAGTTCCTGTCTTTATTTTGTGTTTATATAAATAGGCTATGAAAAATAAATATGTGGGGAATATAGGAACACTTCCTTCAAAGTATTAAGCAAGGGAAGCGGAGACAATAAAGAGTAAATACATATGCAATAAAATCGATACTTAAAATAGCTCCATCAGTGGCATAATAATGCATTGCTAAGGCACCTTACAGCAGATATTAAAAAAGATAATAAACAGCTATTGCTTAGCAATGATATCATATCTTACAGTGATACGAACAAACTAAGAGGTCTAATAGCCTCTCCTTGTGGCTAGAAACTCTCTGTGGTTTACCTATGCATATCCCAGAAGAGAACTGACATATAGGTGCTTTGTCCTGCAACGTGAACCATCTCGTCACCCATCACTTGATTATTGTCCATCAGGAGAAAAACAAAAAGTGTTTTAAAAAAATACATAAACCTATTTCCCCCTTTTTTTTTCCCCGCACTAGGATTGGAGCTTCCTTTTATGATGATGCCCCACCCATTAATTCCTGTGAGCCTACCTCCAGCATCTGTCACAATGGCAATGAGCCAGATGAATCACCTTAGTACTATCGCCAACATGGCAGCAGCAGCACAAGTGCAGAGTCCTCCATCCAGAGTTGAGACGTCTGTTATTAAGGTAACTATATTAAAAATCAAACAAAAAAAGCAACACAAAGTATTCTAACACACTCACAACTGTCATAAATATAAAAGTGAACAGGTGTCAAATGTTATAAGGTAAGTCATAAAGTCAGTACATACAAAAATCTCTGTAGCTCTGGCAGCACAGTAGGCTGCTGGTGGGCAGTCTTATCTTACTTCTCCTTCCCTTCAGTAAATCTGTATTAAAGCAATGCTCAAGTTGAAACATTTGCATACAGAATGCACAACTTTACAATTTCTCATATTTCGTAGTCTGTAATCTATGGCGCTGTTCAAGATGTCAAGGCAGCATTTACTCCTTTCCTAAATTAGAAGAGGCTGTTCTTCCAACTTTTAAGCATTTGAAATGAAATACTACAAATTATCTGAAGAAAGCTGAAAGACTTGATACTTTACCTGTGCAAAACCTAAATTGCCAAATCCCAGAACAGAATAGAATGGACTTGCACAGAAGAGACCGAATAACCTGCAGGCTGGAACTGTAGTATTGTAGAGATATCTCAAAAATGTCTGATATCTGAAATTGATTACCCATTTCAGTTTGCTTGCTGCCTGTAACTGTATTAATCAGGTTATAGAGGTATTTAGTAGAGGTGTGGAGTCCTCTGACTGAAGGTGATATATTTTTATGTTTACAGGCATTCTCCCATACCACTAGATATTTATAATTTGATTTGACATTTATTTAAATGTCTACATTTTACTTGTTATTGTTCTTTAGTTCTAATGAAAAAGATACATAGAGTACATAACCTTTTGTGTTTATATGTAACAGTCACATGTTAGACATGTGAAGGCAAGGCTATTTGGTATTTTAGGGCTATGTTGGAAGTATGTCCGTTTATGCAATTCCTTTGACAAAAAAAGGAGAAAGTTACAATCTCCTGGACCTTTAAATTAAGAGTTGTGAAACTTTTGAAGCTCATGATGGTTTAAACAGTGGAGAGCTGTTAATTTTATGGAAACTTTCAACACACCTGTAATCCTGTCCACCTTAACGTAAACTCAGAATCATAAAGAAACATGCAGTTAAAAGTTAGCAAATACATATTACTGTTGACCTAGAAAAATACAGGCTAATGACCTAATTTATGTACCTGAACTTTCAAATGTTAGATGTCTTGTGACATCCCTTTTTCACCTTTATTGACATGGGAAGTTAAGACATTGATTTGAGAAGAATTGTTTAGGTGCTATATCAGCCAGACTAGATTCCATCCTAACTTCCTTCTTGCCCATATCTCTAGAATATAAATACTTTGCTTCCCACTAACTGTTTGATTACATGGTGATTTTTGCACCTTTACTTTGTTATTTTCACTGTTTTAGTATATATAATAAGAGTCAGATGATAGTAAAGTTCTCTAGAACACACATGGTGCATTGTTTCACAGAATCACAGAATTTATTTTCTTCATTGGAACCACGGCCACTGGTAAAAAATGTAAAAGAATAAGGTTGAGATGGAGCACATGCTAAATGACATCTGACGACTCTGAATTAGTTGGGTAACAAAACTTTCTTTTCACCATTTAACCTAGTTTCCCCTGCTTTTATTTTCTGTGAGCTATTTGCTTTCATATGTAAGAGTACAACATTTGACCTTCACAAGCATTTGTAACCTTCTGTTTCTAAACTTTGGCAAGCTGACTTGTAGCTTGTAAAGTTGATTTACAAGCTAGTTCTAGCTGTTAAAGTTAAGTTACTGCGGCCTGCATTTAAATATGCCTGTAGGAATATACACCAATGTGACACCTGATCCTTGTCTCCAGTTACCAAAATCAGGTACGTTTGAAGTACAACATAGCTCCTAGGCTATGCCATAAAGGTTTCCTTTTGTGGAAATTGGGTCCCGATGTGTTCACAGTATCTCACCCTGTTACAGGAACATTGCTGGACCTTTTGCTGGAGTTAATTTCTAACTCATTTGATCTAACCTTGTTTAGTAGGCTTAAAAATATGGACTATGAAAGGAAGACTCCATCATTATGTAACTATGTGTAATACTTGAACTACAGGCAGTGCCATACCAGAAAACTTTCTTTACACCAGAGTTCCTTAACTTCTTAACCAGTTCATTCTTGTAGCTCATCTAGTTGGAAAGATAATGTCCCTATAATCTAGTTGAAAATTGTGAGAGTACCTACCAATTTTAGTTCTCTGAAACATTTTAGCAGCACTTTGTAACTGGAAAAATTGCAATTTTTTGTTTTCCAAAATCATGCTTATTTAAGCATTTGTTTGTATTAACAATCTACCCTATTTATCTCTCTCATTTCTGAAAATTCAACTATCCCATATTCATGCTAATAAAATCATCATAGCTGCCAACTTTTGTGCAGTTCCTGGTGTAACATCATGTGTAAGTTATTTAACAAACCAGGTTTCATTTCCCACCTTGCTTGTGGATAACCATCAATTTAAAAGATGTGGACTAATCAGTGAAAACCGGTGAAATGGTTGTAAGGGGACAAATTAAGTTCCAATTAGAAAAGCATGTTTACTGTAGGGTGAAATGTAAATTTTTTAAAGTTTGCGTAAGTACTTTGGAGGTTTTTTAAGCATTTAAGTAGAAACTGAAGGAAACACTACCTAAGTGCTGCCAATCAGTGCCTGTGACACATTGCCCACAATAGATTTGTACTACATGTAATAGATAAACACAAGCATTAATCTGCCATCCAAAACTCACTTTTAAATGTAAGATCTTGCTACTCATAGTTATTTCAATAACACAGTAAGGGCTAAGGAACTTACTCTCCAGGACTTTCCTACTCTTTCTTTCAGCTGCTTTGTGGTACAACGTATGTCTTGATGTCCCCTGTTTTTTTCTATGGCAGATGAATATAGTCATGTGGATAGAGATAGTGTGGCCAAGTAATCATGCTCCTATTTTTAAATACTGAACAGGACTGAAACATAAACCCCGGTAACATGAATGCATGAGATTATTGTTATGGGGATTTTCTTACTATGAACATGGACATAATGTCACTGGCAATTTACCTGTTCCTCACTAGGCATCGTCAGAGGCTGTGATTTTGGTGTCCATTGCATTATATGCACTGAGTAGTTGAGAAGAAAACCATAATCAGCATACATTTTGAACCTTGTACTAGCAATGTAAAGTTTATGAATAATAACTTACGCTGCAATCAAAATAAATATCTTAGAGAACAGATGCAACTGAGAAGGTCAAACCTCCCTTTTCTTTGTTTTTACTGGAATGGATAAATAGTGCAATTTCTCTCTTTTACAAAACTGTTATTAGAGTCATCTTTTTTTTTTTAACCTTACTGCTGCAGTTTTAGCCTTTTGAGTTTGGGGTTGGGGTTTTTTGTTATCTTCTGGTAAGTATTTTTAGCCCTAATTTTACTTGAGATTTTTTTTGCCAGTGTTTCCACAAGTTGATTTGAAAAATGTGTGGATCACTCATCCTGGAGTTCATAGTTGTTACCTGAAATGACAGCATAAATTTGAAATTAGAGTACAAGATGTTTACAGGTTTAAACTTTGCTTGGAATTTTGAAGACATATGGGAAATTTCTACTCTGAAAAGTAAATCAATAGTAATCTTATCTAATTATGTAGCAAAGAACAAAATTAAGTCTTAGAAAATCTGAGTCTTCCTATTATAAACAATCTGGTTCATTGGATAGAAGAATTGCCTTTGTGAACAGTGCCACAGTAGATGACTTGCTGACCTTTCCTTCCAATTCACTGAGTTCACAGTTAGTGCCGTTATCTTTAAACTCACAAAGCTTCAAATGCCTTTCTGTTAGTGGGCAATATTTCATTTCTTCATGATAAGAAGTTGGAATAAAGCTGAGATTATGTACTAACCAAACATTTTATTCTGCTACGTTCAGGAGATGAGACAAAGACAAAATTGTAAGGGAAGCCTTACAAAGCAACACCTTAGATTTGGCAGTGAACTCTGAGCCCTAAGATCTTCAGAATTATATTTCAGAAGAGCATTGTGCCCTTTTGAACATGAGATGAACATTAGATGTCTTTTTGTAATGGAATGTTTAGATATATGAGTTGGATGAATAAGAGGAGAGCAACAACAAGCAGGGAGCAGATTGTGACAGCAATGAATTGCAGTGAGTGTGACAGCTGTGACCTAGGGATGTTTTAGACATGAGGTGGCTTTCATTGCCTACCCATGGTTTCAAAGGCTTAGCTTGTTAGCAGTTTCACTACATCAATTTTTTTTTCACTCAGCACATACTTCATATTAATAGTAACTTGAAAAAATTCTTCATTGTACAAGTTAGAACAGAGCAGCATGCCATAATAAAAAATGGCTATTTGTCCATATAATGTTACTAATACTAAGAAAGAATTAATATAGGGGAAGAAACAAATACCTCCACCTGAAAAAATGATCAGTGGCACTGTAGTTTTCCACTGAATATTAAATACAGGAGACTAAATTTTGCTAACTCTCTAAATTTATCACATCATTGATTCTGTTATATTTGTTTATAATTTGTTTATGTACATCTATATATATCTAATTTGCTAAGGTAACTGCTAAAAGGTGTTACTTCACTTTTTCTTTGGCAGCGTGTGTTCTTATTGATGTAATTTAATGTTTCTATATTTTTCACCTATAATTGTTGCCAAAAAGTACAAACAATAGCCAAAGAGAAGATGAACGATACTGTGATACAGAAATGGTGGCACAGAATACATTTTAATGTCTAATGTCAGAGTGGTGGTAGACTTGAAAGGAAACAGACTCCTAAAGTAAAATGAGCAAGTTCACTTTATGGAGAGAGTGGGCAACAGAGGAACTGTAGGAGCTTCACTTGAAGTTTTCTTTAACTGCTGTCTGAGCAGCCTTGAGTTTAATGCAGATTTTTAATGCCAGAAGATACTGGCCATTGTAGGATATTTCGAAGTACAAGACTTTGTTTATAACTTATTTTCTAGTTACAGGTGACTTTTTAATAGGATTAGAAATACAGCAAGNACAAGGTCTTGCAATGACAGGACAAGGGGCAATGGGTTTAAACTGGCAGAGGGAAGATTTAGACTGGATGTCAGGAGTAAGTTCTTTACAGTGAAGGTGGTGAGGCACTGGCACAGGTTGCCCAGGGAGGTTGTGGCTGCTCCCTCTGTGGAGGTGTTCAAGGCCAGGTTGGACAAGGCCTTGAGTGACCTGTACTAGTGGGAGGTGTCCCTGCCTATGGCAGGGGGTTGGAAGTAGATGATCCTTGAAGTCCCTTCCAACCTTACCATTCTATGATTCCATGAAATTACGAATTTTAAAGTATTTCTCAAAATTGACTGGCACACCATCCTGTAGAGACAGGGGCCATGGTAAACACTTTGAAGGTACAATTATACATTCTAGATAGAAAATTCTTCCACTTTGCTGCGATTAGCAACAGAGTTTTCCTGTCCTATAGCCTTGAAAACTGCCAGAATTGTCAATGTATCTGATACTACAGTAAAATCTTTATATGTGACTGTCTTCATACACTGAGTAAAATTACATCCAAAGCTTATGTTAAAGGACCATCACTGATTTTCAATGACATATGACTAACATTATGAAATACTGCAATGCCTCTACAATGTTAATGTCACAGTATTCTATCCATATATTACAGTGTAATTTTAAGTTCCTCATCAAATACTATACATTTCTGCAGAATCCTTAACTTATTCTGAGAATAGTTGCTTTATCTGTATTTGATTTTTTTTTTCAGTTGGTGTCTGGACCAGTCTTAACTTGTGTTATCTGAATCTTCTGCTGAATGCAAAAATTTTCTATGGACACTTCCATGCCTTAGAGAAAAAGTATTATGCAAGCAGTGGTAGTTATGTACTCACAGTTTTCCAGTGAAGCTGAGTGTGCTGTATACATTTAATGTGAAGCAAATAAGGGCAAAATTAATTTTTCCCAAACTGGCAGTGAGGCTCTTTTTGGATGCCTAATCTGATTTCTTCAGATAATCTGTTATTTCCAGACATACTTGTGCATTCAAAACAGAAATTTTGACATTACTTTAAAGTGATGTTCTTGAATAGAAAGAAAAAGCAGTTACAATAAATACTGCAGAATGAAAATAAGACTATCAGCTTCTAAAACATCTACTTTTACATATTGGGAAAGCAAACATGAAAACAGTGTTATGAAATTTGACGTATACTATAAAGCAGATTATTTTCTTTTTAATAATGACTGCAGAAAATGATACCTTAAAATTATTTGTGTGAACTTAACTTATAACAGGGAAAATCTCCAGGTTAGAAAACCTTTTAAATTTTTTTTTAAAATAATTTTTATTTATGTTCAGATAAATATGTACATGCACACTTCTGTTTCTTCCTTTAGCATGACAAGATCTTAGGTCAAAGAGGAGCTGGAATCCTTTATTATGGCTTAATCATCTCTATATTAGAGAACGCTTCCTTGCCTAATTAATTAGTTTTATCTCTATGATTAAAATTATTTTAAAAAAATTTTAGTGCAGTTTCTTTTTATAATTAGGTTAGAGGATGGTAACTGTGTATCTGTCAGGTTGTAATTCTGAATAAGGTGTTTTTTTAAAAAATATGGGATCTATTATTTGTTTAACATGCGTATTTCTGAGGTGCGATTTGAAGCTGATAGCAGCCATGTGCTCATATGAACTAATTTGCGTCACATGAAATAAATATCTACAGATAACACAGGACACAAGAGTAGTACAAGTTCTTACATTTGGGAGATTGCATATTCACATGTGTAATGTTGAACTGCATGTGTGGTGTAAGATTAATTTGGTACAAAATGGCCATGAGGTCGGGTACATGAGATGGATTAATTTTGCTGTCTTTTAGGGTATAATTCACTGGATCTATTTTAGATAGCTACTTCAGAATGAGGTGAGTTGTATCTTGGAAATGTAAATTCATGGGTAAAAATGAGCCTAGGGTGACTAATTCAGATGCAGGCACTGATATTCAGACATTCTTGGTGTTTGGCTGCATGTATGGGTTGAATTGACTTTGAGAAGTGAATCCCTAGTGGTGCTTCTTACTCTTGAATGTTTGCTTTTCAAGTAAGGCTGGATTTTAAAGAGAGGAGAGAAAAAAAGGGGAAAAAGGCAGAAAAAGTCTGTCCAATTTGTCAGTAAGAAATTTTTTCATTTTTATACATTTGCAGGTTGCACAGTTTGTTTTGGGGGTTTTGAATGCTTTAGAAATATATCTTATTACACCAAATATTCACTTAGAAGACAAAATATAGTTTATCAGTTCAGTTAAAAGGTTGCATGCACACAAAAGAACACATCCATAGTAGTTTTCAGGACATTTTTATGAAAATCCACAAACCCCAGAATTCTTTACTATGAGTCTTCATGATACTTCCAGGAATGATCCTGCTTCATCATGATTCCAAAATGTCAACAACTTGGATGCTACTCCAGTTTTGCCCATATAGTTAGGCTCTTTCTTGGTACTGATAGACATTTACTTTTGTTTATCTGTTAGTTTGTTCCTCACTTGCTCGATTGTTTTCAGTGTTTGTAATATCCCAATCTTTTCATCCTATGAAACTTGCTTCCTGGCTAAGTCACTGTAATTCACGTGATTTCAAAAAAGTTGATCTCCCATTGTTGTTGAAGTACTGTTAAAGGATTGCCTCAGTCTCCTGTTTGGACTTCCTGTCAGTTGATTGCCGCTGATATTCCAAATAATCCAGGAAAGTTAACAGGGCAATAAAAAAATCAAACAAATATTTTTGTCTATTTATCTCTTTCTACTTTTAATGTTGTCAGTTATCAGTATTCTTGTGACAGGAACGGCAAGGTAGGATCGATGAAAAATTACAAAGGTAGAAGTAAAACACAGATCAGATTAATTTGAAATGGTCCTGGAGAAAAGTAAGTGCAAGATATTCACAAGGAGTTCTTTATAAGAAACATATCTACTGTTTGAAGCAATAGTGTTGTTAATGACCAAACAAAACATTTGAACTCATGAATTTTAATTAAGATTAGAAGTATGTCTAGGAACAATGTGAGAAAGATGACATACATCAGTGGGAAGTTAGCAATATCTTTAGCAAGTTAGTCATAGTACACGAACAAGGAAATAGAAATTAAAATTTACAGCATTCGCTCAGCTTGATAACACAGATTTTATAACAGTGGTTGAGGAATTGAAGAAATAATTATTAGTTCAATTCATCTCTTTGGACTGTCAGTTTGCAATTTTGTAGTGACTTAGACTCAAAGTAGAGGAAAAGTGAAACTGTGAAAGAAAATACCCCTTTTGCAAGGAATATAAAGGACACCAAATAAATCAATTTCTTTCACTCATCCAACTAATACAATGCCACATGAGCATCCCATTTTACAAGAAAGCCATTCCTGTAATACTTCTCACACAAGTTCAAAGTAGATCAGTAAGGAACTGAAGAGTAAGAAGTCTGTGTTTTGGTCATTGTGAAAGAGATTGTTATAAATTTACCACAAAAAATGCTTAGCAGCCAAGGTTAGAATATTATAAACTATTCCTGATTAAAAGGTGACTGTTGTTGTTTTTTTCAAATCTAAAGTGTATGAAGCAGTGTATCACATATCTTTTCCTCCATATGAAGTTACCTAAACTATAGACAGCCATGACACTGAAAATAAGTTATTTTATCCTTTGCATTTCAATGGCATAAAACACAAACAACCTTGAAGGAGTTTGTTCAACACAGAAGAGCACCGAGACAGCTGAATAGTTTTAAGGAGTTATACCTCTACAGCTGTACTTAGTTGCATGCCTAGAGTTCAGTCCATGTCTAAAATTAAAGGATGACAAAGTCTGAGAGATGAGTCTAATGGAGAAGCACCCTAGAATGAGTGAAAAAGCAGAGTCTGAAAATATGTGTGGAAGCGGCAAATAGGCAAGAGATGAAGGCTATACAAGCAAAATCTGTTGGTTATTGGAAGTAGGCATATTCAAAGTTTTTCAGAAACATTCTGGAATTTTGTCTCTATGGAACAGGAATGGCAAAGAATAAAGAGTGTCGGTAGAAAGACTGAGGTGGAGAGATCCTAGTAAATATCACTTCCTTGTTCATCATCTTAGAAGCAGAAGGATTAATCATTTACATATTACTTGAAATGTCTTCTCTTTGATAGTATAGGGACCAACATCTGAACTCTATCAACTTTAGATTTTGGTATGTTTTTAAGGAAGACTTTTGATAGTGAGTTACTTTTCAAAGAATGAAAATATGCTGCTGGAGCATAAAGAAAAGACATAGATGATATAGTGAAGAAAGCATTCGTGGTCTTCTGGATACCCTTACTAATACATTAAGATAAATCTTAATGGGAATTTGCTTAAAAGAAACTTTTGGAATGTATCTTATGATATGGTCTTTGCATCTATGCAAAGAGCTGTTTGAAAAATATAGATGTATTGAGACACATCTGTTTTATTTGGAGAGACAGAGACACTGTTACCTTGTGGATGGTATGTGGTATTCTGGAAAAAACAAGTAACGGTTTCTGATTCTAGACACAAATTCAGTCTCTGGCAGTTAAAATCTTTGACCTGTTCTTTAAAAGATTAAAAAAAATCCTACCCAGTGTCACACAAACACTTCTGTTATTTATGAAGCGTACTTGATATTGAGGGTCTGTAGCTTGTAATGTCATTGGAATACAAATATGGGTAAGGGCACTGCATCTCTCTAAAGTGAAAGTTTCATATATGGTAGGTGCATTTTTGGAGGAGTTAAATGTCAAATGCTAAAATGCTTTGGATTCATTATTTGGATCAATTTGCACCAAGGTAAGGAATGCTTGAAATTTGGCCCTTATGAAAATATTGGCCATTGGTTAGCATAGCCTCCATTTCTGATGCATAGTTGAGAGTCTTACCAATTTAAAAAAGTTAGTCAACCGTATCTAAAGTTGCTACATGTGTCCTGAATTTTTCACACTGCCTTTTACTTCTGAGTTCCTGTAGAAAGAAATACGGAAGCAAAAAATGGAGAAAAAAGGTAGTTAGTGAAAGTTATGTTTTACAAGTGTTAAAATTGTCCTGTATTTCTTATTTTCTGGTAAATATTGTCAATAAAGTTTTGGGAACTATTCAGATCATCAGCTAGTAAGTGTAAAGAAAGTGGTTTTGGATTCCTGCTGCCATTCCAGAAAGCAGCAGATCTTTTGTACATCCTGTCTGTTGAGACAGTGTAGGTAGGCATCTTAAACCCCCCTCCCACTCAGTGGCTTAGATGGCTCAGATATGAGCAGCAGAATTGAGCTATAGATACTTGGTTTTAGAGGAGGCTTCACTGACTTTGTAGTCTATATCACAACTGACTGAAAGGGAGAGGGCCCCTTTGTGTAGCATCCTAGATACAGATCTCTGAAGTTTCAGCTCTAGCTCATGTCAAAACTGCATTTAGATACTTATGTTCAGATGTGTTCACTTCAGTCTGAACCCTGCAGTTTCCTCCTCATACTTAATTCTAGCAAAGCAGTCACTCAGATGTTTATTTATTTGTTTGTTGGCTTGTTGGGAGACAATGAACCTAATTACTGTACAAGCCAACACCAGATTCTCTAGAGATATCTTTAATTAAGTGGAATTAAGTTTCTTCTGGAAGTAGACAAGTTTTAGGAAAAAAACACTGGACAGTGGGCAGCATCCTAGGTGTTGTGAGAATTATAACAGTAAATTTTGTTTCTTTACTGTGTCGTTCAGACTTGTACAAAAGTGGCATTTTGCAGAAGTTATAAAATAGCTCTGATGATCTGAGTTATTTACTGAGTGCATTTCTGCATATTTAATTTTTGGAAAAATTTTAAAGCCTAAATGTAAAGCTAATACTTTACCATAGAAAAAAAAATCCATCTTTCCTACACAAAATCTCTAGTAGGGAAGACAGTTTTTATTGATAATCCAGCACAATTAGTTTATCATTATGACTTTTTAGAGCTGCAATTTATTATTAGTATCATTTCCATTTGTTACTGCATCTAGTTTTGATAAAGACAAAAAATCACTATAGCCTGTATTATTGATCATGGACTTGTGAAGCAAAGATATAAAAAGTTGGTTACGATACTAATTTGTTTTTCATTTCTGCATAGTTAAATCCCATATTATTTGGGTTTTAAAGGGTGTCTTACAAATGAATTGGTAAAGCCAGTATATATCGTTTTCTCATAGATTTCCTCTGCTATGTCTTATTCTGCATGAACAGAACTCATTATCTGTTTTGTTTGTGCAGTAATTATATTTTGTTGTCCTGTGCATTCTTTTTGCTCTCTCCATCTCATAATACGTGCTGTAAAAGCACACATAAATAAATAGGATAAACAAATTAAGCTGTTTAAATAAATTAATTTACTCTGCAGCTCTGTATTCAAATCTTATGTGCTCACTGGATTTCATTTTAATGAAACCCTTCTAAGAACAATACATTGTATGCCAAACAGTGAAATTATATATTAAACGAATGATTAAATATGCCGTGTTCCAATTTATACCAAATCTGTGCGCTGTGCATGCTTAAATCCTCCTAAATCTAATGAAATAAATCTTCTACATTCTGAAAACATCTGCATTATAATCCTCCTCTTGAATACCCAGTTCATGGACATATAAGCACAATCAAAATCATAATAAGCCTAGAGCTATGATGCAGTTAAACTATCCTCATCAATGGTTTTGACTTAAAATCCTGAGACTATTAAAGTAGAGTCCACTTAAGTATCTTGAAACATCACTCTGAAATGTCTTCTCCTGCTGGCTAAGCTGTCAGCTCGTGGCTTGGATGGCAACACTCTGTGCTGGGTTAGGAACTGGCTGGAGGGCCGAGCCCAGAGAGTGGTGGTGAATGGTGCCACATCCANACAAGCCCTATGAGGAGAGGCTGAGGGAGCTGGGATTGTTTAGCCTGGAGAAGAGGAGGCTCAGGGGAGACCTTATTGCTGTCTACAACTACCTGAAGGGTGGTTGTGGCCAGGAGGAGGTTGCTTTCTTCTCTCAGGCAACCAGCACCAGAACAAGAGGACACAGTCTCAAGCTGGGCCAGGGGAAGTTTAGGCTCGAGGTGAGGAGAAAGTTCTTCACCGAGAGAGTCATTCCCCACTGGAATGGGCTGCCCAGGGAGGTGGTGGAGTCACCGTCCCTGGAGGTGTTCAAGGCACGTTTGGACATGGCACTTGGTGCCACGGTCTAGTCTTGAGGTCTGTGTTAATGGGTTGGACTTGATGATCTTTGAGGTCTCTTCCAACCTTGCTTACACTGTGATACTGTGATACTGTGATCAATAAACCCATTGAATCCCTTTGCAATCAGAATCTCAAGTTTAGTAAGTATTTATCTATTGATTACTGTAAATGGTCATGTCACTAAGTTCTGTAGGAATGCATTTAGATAAATAAATATTCATCCTGTACTGTGAATGAAAAATAATAACTACTGCAAGAGTAATTTGATGTGTGAGGAATGTGAAATTTCTCTCATCGAAAGAAAAAACCAAACAACCATAACCCCACTAGCCTAGCATTTTAAGTCCTTCCAATATATTTCCTTTACAGGAACTATTTGGTTTTATCAGTATTTAATCAAAACAACCTATCTCTCACATACTTCAGCAATGACATAAAGTCTTGGGACCTATCAACAACAAATAAAAAAGAAACTGAGGAAAGATAGAGAATTCTCTAGAAAGGACTATTATATGCTCATCTCTTTCTGTTCATCGTTTCTATCAGAGTCCTGTGTAAATGTCAGATGTATCTATCTACTGCATAGTGATGATTCTCACAGAACTATCACAAGACAGCAGTACAGTTCAAGCCATCGCAGTCCTCATGCTCTGATTTTCAAAATCAAGGAACATCTTGAAGTGCACTACAGCTCCTCCTCACTATCATGCCAGACCTTCTCTTGGATAGAAAAGCATAAACGGATGCTTTTCCTCATTTTGAAGTAGTGATATGGCCACATTCTTTACAAAAGTCTAGTTCATTCCAGGTTTTTGCTCCAGGATATAAACAGACATTTGAACTTTCTTATGACCCATAAGCAGTTCCATAAGATCTCATTAATTAAGAAACCCCTTTGAAATTAAAATATAGAGTAAAATTCAGCATAAGCTAAAGCAACAGTATCTGGTCTGTATTTATTTACAAAAGTGCATTGTTCCTACTCCCATAAAGATAAAAACTGTAAGCCAAACTGTATTTCCAATTCAACAGCATGCTGATAGAAAGGGGGTGGGGGGAGGAAGTTCCTCAAAAGCCAAAGAAAAACCTTGTTTTTATAAATAGCCCAAAATACAGTTTAAAAGCCTGACAGGATGGGCAGAATTCATATTGCATACTCAAACTTAAGGTCTGATGTTGTAAAATTGCCAAGTTTCATTTCAGAGTAATCCGCAATCCTTACCTCAGCAGAGGGAAGAATAGGTTGTAAATGAGATGGAGATACGGTTTAGAGAAATGATGTTTGGAAACAAAGTTTCAGTTTAACACTGCCTTTTTTTGCAATTATTTTTTTGTGGGGTCTAGGAACGTGTCCCAGACAGCCCTTCTCCTGCTCCTTCCCTTGAAGAGGGCCGAAGACCTGGCAGCCATCCATCCTCTCATCGAAGCAGCAGTGTGTCCAGCTCTCCTGCACGGACCGAGAGCTCTTCAGACAGAATCCGTAGGTCACATTCTTCTCCTTGTCAACACTTTAGATTTGATTAGGTGCAGCTGGTTTTTCTAATCAAAATGCCCTCATCTTAAATAGATCTCATATGTATCATGTTCGGAAGTTCAGCTGCAATAACTATCTCCCAACATTATGTTCCCCAGTTTGCAGTATCATAATATCTGATGCTACATTAATGGATACTGATATAAACTGCCATCATGTCATATTAAACATAAAGCTATGAACTATGAAATACAGAATTGCAGCCGGGAAGCAATTTGCTAGATTAGTTTTAGAACTGAACATACAGTGTAAACATTTTTAAAAGAAATTGAGTTTTATTTAATCTGGTTACTCTAGTTTGATTTCTAAATTGAATCTGACTTCATAAGCAACATTTTACATGGTAGAACTGCTTGGTAAAGAGAAGAATTAGGTTAAACCAATAAAAAATATACACAGTTTAGAAATTTTTTAAATGTAAAAATTTATAATGGTGAGAAATATGATACTTAGAGTAGTATCTCATAGCTCACAAGGGGTGAAGTGAAATTAAACTGTGCTGTTTCAGATTGATATATTTTTTATCCAGTTTCCCTGTGCAAGATGTAAATTACATGACAGACCTTGAATTCTATGGTATTCCAGTGTAATAATGTGGAAATGAAGGTTTTAAATGCATTATTTTATAGATATTCGCTTAAATTCATATTACCCTTGTCTGTTGCTTTTATTGTTATTCCATTGCAAGCTTTTGTGCATCTTTTCATGGTAGAATTTGTTAGTAGGTGAAACTGGGGGATTTGGCATGCAGATAGAAGACCATGAAATAGCTTTATGAAATGCATAGTCCTGTTGATTAGATGCAGCACATGTGTCTTTTAGACTGCTTCCTTTCAGGGTCTCCTCATACTCAGGAAGCTGTCTATTTATTGACCTTCAGATCTTTCATTACCATGTGATGAAAAATTACTTACCAAAGAAAAGAAATGAGGCCTGACCATGACAGGCCGAAAATTCTGTTTTCTTATCACTTAGACAATTCAGAGTACAGGTTAAACTAGCATCTCATATAAGGTGACCTAACTATTTCCCCAGGATCAGCTCATAATCCTTTCATTATATTTTCTTTTCCTTGTCCAGCTGAGAAGGGGAGTGATACAGCATCTTGGGTGAACACTTGGCATCCAGCCAGAGGGAGCCCACCACAAAGTTATCAAGTGAAGTTCTATAAAAAAACTCACAACCCTGGATTGTTAATATTTTTTTCATTAACTGAATAGTGCTATTTTTTTTCCAACCATTGAAGACCTTTTCCATTGTTCTTTAAATAAAATAAAATTAAAAAGTAAATAAATTGAGAGATACTTGCTGATTTTGCTATGGAATGACCCTTTTCTTTTCTTAAAGAGATGGTACCATTCAACTTATTCTGCTTACCAGCAGAGAAGAGTGAGACAGATGCACATTATTTCTTCCAGTGTGCACAGAACAGAATTTCTTGATTACTGGATCACTTCAGTACCTTAATTTATTTATAAAACAACTCTTCCATGTCTGATTTGTTAATGTTCATATCTGATTCTTAAGTACATCTGCGTTTGCAGTGCCAGCAAGAGAAAGATATAGGTTACGTAGAAAATTAATACAAAAATGTGGGTGCTTTATGAAAAATTGCTTTACTGGAAGTGTTATAAGGCTCTTGGAAATACATTCGTTCAGGAAAAAAAGCATAGGGATATAAACTATCTCATTTAGATTTCCAAGGTATGTTTGAGCCTCATGAAGTTGGAAAGAATTGCTTAATTCTACTGTTGCACTGTTGTAAAACTGTTTGTCACCCGGAAGGCCACAATGCTTAATTTAAGGAACTTAGGAGCTGCATATTAGTAATGGCAATATGTAGGAGTTTATGTACAACTAAAGAAAAGGATTAAATTAAGAAGTATATCACGAGGAACCTTTTGTGCTTTCTGGTTTGCTTCATTTTGCATTTTAGCCCTTGTTAAATAAACAAGAAAATGTTTGCAAACATCGAACTTTGTGTGAAAAGACAATGAATTCTTTTGAAAAAAATCTTTTGAAAATTAATTATTTTAAACCAGAAGAGGGAGAAACTCGTTACACTATATGGTTACTGATAGCACTAATTAGGTAACTTTGTGATTGTTAGAATACTTGTATAATTAGAAGGAAGACTATACGAGTTTAGAAGTGCACTATTAATATGGCAACTGATTTTCTGTCTGTCTGTGCTTGTGCCTAGCAGCTGTCCATCAGAATGGGCTGTCTATGAACCAAATGCTCATGGGTTTGTCACCTAATGTCCTGCCTGGACCTAAGGAGGGTGATCTGGCTGGTCATGATGTGGGACATGAGACAAAAAGAATGCACATTGAGAAAGGTAATATGGATATAATGATTCTGCTGTTTCAGTGTAAAGCAAGTGTGGTCTCAACAGATAAACAGTATTGTGATTTTTATGTTTTTTAATTGGGATTTCTTTTGTTGTTGTCATTTCACAAATGTTAACAAGATGATACCTTTCTTGATTTTTCTACTTTGTGATCCTTAATATCAATGAATGATGTTTATATGAGCGAGGAATTTCATAAGAAGGATGAGTGAAAAACAGTTTTACGTTACTCTTGTGTCTCTGACCCTTCTACAAGACTGTTTAGGTATTAAGTTTCTGTCTCTCTCCAGTTGACTTTAATGACCTACTTCCCAAAGGGACTGAGCACCGTGAAAATTAGTCCACGTGTGCAAAAAGGAAAAAGGCTAATACCACACCATTAAATTAGGGAACTGCATAAAATGAGGCTGGTATACATTATATAATGGGATTTAAATTTAATTGAGTATACGACCAAAGTGTTTGATCTAGGTGAATAGTCCACATGCACTTATGCAGATTATGACACCATTTCATCTCTGTTTGTATTCAAAGTTCCCATTCAGGGTTGTTACAGGGGATTTTGGAGGGGTGGTATTGGGATTTTAAAAGGTGCATTTCATGTTATATTTACTTAATATACATGAATTTTAAGTATTGTAGACTAGAAATTTTTTGGTTAAAGAGAGGTTAGAAAATACAACATAGCCTTTGAAAAGATATTCTTTGGTCTTATCAGAAAAATCAGTACCTGGAGCACAATGAGAGGAAAAGTATGAAGTATAATAGTGAGACACTGAAACAAAGCCAGAGAAACTGCTGCAGTAATGAGGATTTTAGAATAAGACATTTTGTGCCACATATTAATAGGTATGATGCCTTCTCTGTCTTGTGCTTGAACACTGAGATATGAAAAAGAATTAAAATCTGGACAATTCTATTCTGGACAGGTGGCACTTTTAATAGGATTACCAGAAAAATTAATGGAAACAACATTTCTTTTATATAAACCATTTAGTCTGGTTCATTGCACACACAACCTGTTTTAGCTTATACCATGCCCTCACTCAGCCTCTGCAAATTGTATCCCTGCTGTGAAGTATGATGTGATCAAATAGGTTTGTTTTGAATTTCCATAAATGATTTTATTTCAGCCTTTGAAGTTACTCATTTAAGTGTAATCAGACTGGTAAATCCTGCAAAGAGAAGTAGACATTAAGAATTGTTACTGGTTTTGCATGTTATCTGGGTTTCTTAAAGGCTTTGTTTAAAATGGTGCACCAAACATATTTTCCAATCTGTTGCCAGTTCACGTTTTTTGCAAGGTCTGTTCTCAGTAAAACTGCTGAGAATTCTCTTTTTAACTCAGTCCTTGTTTAGGTCAAACCTTCTATTTTTTTTCTTTCCCTCTGTTCCAGCCTACTGAATTAATGGTAAATATTCATGGGCTATCTAGATTGATAGGTTATACTAAATTAAAAATTGTTTTCTGCCATGACTACATTTATCATGTCTCTCATACCAATCTTGTAACTTTAATACTAATCTAATCTGTATTTTAAAAAGTGATTTAAATTACAGATATTTGAGGAGAGAGTAATTATGTACTTCTGTCACTTACATCTTGCACTCAAATTTCCAAACTGTTGCTTACCACTGCAGATCAGTCGGAATGCAACCGTATTTAAAATATGCAAGCATGTAGGTGGTAGCATTCTTATTGTTGAAACCCCTTCATCTTCATCATGTGATTCAAAAGAAAAAGAAAAAGAGAAGTTCTAAATAAGTATCATAAAGCATTTAAATGTTACTGTGTTCTCTTCTAAGCCACTTTTGTTGGCAGAAATCAATCAGCTGCAACTGAAATGTTTTTTAATTAACCTGCGAAAGCCTGGGAAATTGTGCCTGGTAAAGAAAGCCCTGTCTTTTCTGTTGTCTGCTCTTCCATTAAAAAAAAATTGAAAGACTCAAAAAGTGATCTGAGATCAGGGAAAATTTATTTACAGTCAACAGAGAATTTAAATGGGGAACAAAGTTTTAACAGAGGCAACTGATCAACACAGCAAAATTTGAAAAGACTTAGTATATACTGTCAGAAGGATAAGTCATTTGTCTGACCTGATCTGTGAGTTGGATACAGAAGAGAAAACACTATTTATCTGTTACAAAACAAAGGAGCTAATTTACCCAGTCTATGCAACATAGAGTAATATATTTAGAAACAGCTGGCACTATTGGCACTTGCAAACTGAGTAACAGTTTGAGGATATTAAGTCTATCACATGCACTTCTATTACAAATTCAACCATAATTAGTATTACTGGCAAAAATGAGTTTATTTACTGAGGTAGACTAAGCTACCGGTAAATCTCTTAGGGAATTTTGTTTGAGAAGTTTTTTTTGCCTTTAGATTGTCTTCAGAATCTGTTCTCAGGACCTTGAGTGACTTCACCTTCCACTGGAGTCAGATTGTCATTATCCTACCAAGAATCGTTATGTTCTGTGGATCTAATTCTCTGTCTATTAAAACTGGAAAGTTTTCATCAGGCTCTGGGCCAATGTTTGCTGCAGAAAAATAGTTTCTGTTCTCAAAGACCACATGTAAACCGTTGATGTTGGGAACCTCTTCCAACTAGTGACTCCAGATGTGCAATTTGGTCATGTTCTAGCTTTGTATCAGGGCATGACTCATTATACATATCTGAAGTTCCACTCACTCATGAGAAGAAAACTTAGATTTACTAAAGGATCTGTTGTGGTCCAGTTAGGTTCATAGTCTGGACTAAGAGGGATTACAGGAGACCCTGCAGAGCACTTCTGCCTCACCATTCATAAAAAACTCAAGATGTAATCACGGAATCACAGAATGTTAGAGGTTGGAAGGGACCTCCAGAGATCATCAAATCCAACTCCCCTGCCTAAAGTGGAATCACCTAGGGTAGTTTGCACAGGAACGCACCCAGGTGGGTTTTGAAAGTCTTCAGCGAAGGAGACTCCACAACCTCTCTGGGCAGCCTGTTCCAGAGCTCCGTCACCCTCACTATAAAGAAGTTTCTCCTCATGTTAAGGTGAAACCTTCTCTGTTCAAGTTTGTAGCCATTATTCCTTGTCTTATCTGTATGAACAGGAAAATCATCTACCATATATTTCCAGGATTTTTTTCTTATTAGAGGACAGCAGATTTCCCAGCTTTACTGAAAGCAGGCTGTAGAAATATACATGATCCTGAGAAGAATAAGTAAAGTTCAAGTATAGGATCTTAGTTCAGGTACTCAACAGCTGTCATCAAAACCAAGTATCTCATTTTGTAAGCTGCAATTATGGAATGTTTGCTGAAACAAGTTTGGTTTTATTAGATCAGATTTCACAAGAAGTCTTTTGCAAGGAGGTGATACAAGACAGCTAGCATGGCTTCACCAAGGGCAAGTCTTGCCTGACCAACCTAGTGTCTTTCTATGGTGGTGTAACTACATCAGCATAGAAGAGAAGACCAAAAATTGTCATATGTCTGAACTTGTGAAAAGCCTTGGGCACAGTCTCCCACAACATCCTCTCCAAGTTGGAGAGATATGGATTTGATGGGTGGACTGTCCAATGGATAATGTGTTGGTTGGATGATCACATCCAAAGGGTAATGGTAAATGACTCAACATCCACATAGAGTCGTGACAAATGGTGTCCCTCAGGGGTCTGTATTGGGACCAGTGTTGTTCAATATCTTCATCGATGATATTTGCAGTGAGACTGAGTGAAACCTTTGCAAATTTGCAGATGATACCAAGCTGAGAGGTCAATTGATAAGTATGAAGGATGGGATCCCATCCAGAGACACCAGGACAGGAGAGATGCACTGAGGAGAATCTCATGAGGTTCATTAAGGCAAAGTGTGAGGTCCTGCACCTAGGTCAGGATAATCCTAGATATTAACACAGATTGGGGAATGATAAAAATGAAAGCAGCCCTGTAGAAAAGGACTTCAGGGTGCTGGTGGATAAGAAACTGGACATGAACCAACAGTGTGTGCTTGCAGCCCAGAAGGATAATTGCATCCTGAGCTGCACCAAATGAAAAGTGATCAGCGGACGGAGAGGTGATTCTGCCACTTTACTCTGCTTTGATAAGAGCTCATCTGGAGTACTGTGTCCATCTCTGGAGCCCTCAACACAGGAAGGACATGGACCTGAGGGAGTGGGCCCAGAGGAGGGCCATGAGAATGATCAGGGAGCTGGAACACCTCTCCTGCGAGGACAGGCTGAGGGACCTGGAGTCGTTCAGCCTGGAGAAGAGAAGACTCTGAGGAGACCCAAGAGTGGCCTTCCAGAACCTCGTCAAGAAGGTTGGAGATGGACCATTTACAAAGACCTGTAGTGATAGGATGAGGGGCAATGGTTTGAAATTAGAGAAAAGTGGATTTAGATTGGATGTTGGGAAGAGGTTCTTTACTATGAGAGTGGTGGAACACTGGAACAGGTTGCCTAGGGAAGCAGTTGTGGCCCCATCCCTGGAGGTATTCAAGGTCAGGTTCAACAAGGCTCTGGGCAACCTGATCTAGTGAAGGATGTCCCTACCCACTGCCGGGGAATTGGACTAAATGATCTTTGGAGGTCCTTTCCATCCCAAACTGTTCTATGATTTTATGATGTACATGAAGTATAGGTGTCATCAGAAAGCATCCATTCAGGTTTTTATGTTAAAATTATGTCTCTAAGTCATTCCAGGTAAAGGTAAGTTTCTATGACTCAAATAGTTTGCTCTAGATAGTCCCTGAATTTTGGTGAGGTATATTTTATGATTTATCCTCCTCCACTGTTATCTAATGTCCTCCAACTCTCCCAGTCTGAAGTTGTGAGAAGTATATTTTTGATGTTTTTGGGTTTTTTTGTGGGGTTGAGTACTTGTTCAGCTCTTCAGTGATAGAGTCTGTTAAATCTAGAAATAGTATAGAAAGAAGAAATAAGAAGACAATCTAAGGACTAGGCTACTGAATCATGATCCTCTTCTTGCTCATTGATGCAATGTATTTCCCAAAACAGAGTTAAAATTTCAAACACACACCCCTTGGAGATGTGAATCCTAATTCCTTGTAGGCAGAAGAGAGAATCAAACTTGTGACATTTTCTGGACAGTATCTTTAATCTTTCTATAAGAGGAAAATATAGTTTACCATTGTCTCTTTGCCCTTATGACCCAGACTCTGGTCATACAAGGTCTCCAAGGTAGAATTTATAGCTCAGTCCTGGTCTCAGGGTTTCTCTACTTGCTAGCTCTTTAGCTGCATGATTTTCTGTTGATTGGTTCTATAAGCCTGTAGGTTCTGCTTGCAGATTCAACTTGCAGTAGCTGGTTTGGGTACTACTAAAGTGATGTTGGAGGCAGTGCCTATTCATAACAGCCTCTAACTGGTATCTGTATAGCAATACATATCCTATGCACCATATAGGAATGTAAGACCCAGCTCAGGTCCAGTCAAGATTTCCTTCTGGGGAACAAATGCTTAAAAGTTAGTTGCTTTAACACCAAATTCAGATGCTTAAATGTTTTATTGGATCTGGCCTTAGGGCATCAGATTAGAATTTTCTGTCTGCATCAATTTATATTTTTTTAGATTGACACCAACAGCAAATGAAGCCTGAATGTCATGTTTACATTTTAAATTGAATGTGTTATTTGAGGTGTTATGGGAAGGACACTCTCTTGTTTAAAATATGCATTCTGTTTTCTATAACAAAATATAAAATATTCACCATGTTCATAGAAGCAGCTAAACTATTTCTTTCAGCAAAGCTTTTAAACTATGATATTAATGGAAATTTCTCAAGTAATTTTCAGATAATCAACAATAACTGTTTCCTGACTGTTATGATAGCAGCAATTAAGGTATGACTTTATCAAATCCACATATTAAAAAGTCCCAGTCTTTCTCTCAGATATTATTTTATGTTCCCCTGTAGAGAGGTAAGCCATCAGACCTCTGGCTAATATTATAGAATATTGAAATTCCAGAATATCCTTAGTGCAAAACGGAGAGTAATTTAAGTATTCTAAAGTTGCAATTAGAATTGTATTTTCATGTTAGCATTCATACATCAAAAAGGGAACTAACTAATCATCCTACATAGTTAGGCTTTCATTCTGCATGATCAGCAGTAAATTCTTTTATATGTACATAGTGTAAATATATATCAAGCATACTTATTCACTTTAATAAATATAGAAATGTGTGTTTTTATAAATCTAAAAGACTCAAAGAAAGTTTTAGCATCAACAACGATTCTCTTCTACCTGAGCTGTCCTCTCAGAAAGGCAGCAAACAAATGATGGGGACTTGTGCATAAATTCTGTTTATGGTCTGTGTTTTTAGTTAGTTCTCTGAGAAAGCTCTTTTTAAAAGAGAGCTATTACCAGCTGACAAGAATTTTCATTCACAGCTGTGCTGTCCAATTTCTTGTGTAAACATGCTTTTTCGGTTCATTTTAAATTTTATGTACATAAATACAGAGATAATTTTACCATATGTTTATTCTATGATTCTATTAGAAATACTGTATTTTAATATAAGAAGAATAATAAAACCAGACCATGATGTATTGTACTTACTGTACTTACAGTTAACACATTTCAAGTCTACATTCTTACTTAATTTAAAAAAATGTTAGTACATTAGTTTCTAATTCCTTAAGGTAACAACTTCAGACTATGTCTAGTCCAGCCTTCTCTGCAGTAAGCAGGTGCATCCTCAACTAGATCAGGTTGCCCAGAGCTCTGTTCAACCTCACCTTGAATACTTCAGTGATGGGGCCCCAATCACCTCCCCAAGGAACATGTTTCAGTGTTCCACTCCTCTCATGGTAAAGAACTTGTTCCTAACATCCATATAGCATCTATCACACTGTGAAAGTGATCTTGATTGAGCTTTAAATACTTTTCAAACTCTAACTTGTTCCTAACATCCAAGAACTTGTTCCTAACATCCATATAGCATCTATCACGCTGTGAAAGTGATCTTGATTGAACTTTAAATACTTTTCAAACTCTAACTTGTTCCTAACATCCAAGAACTTGTTCCTAACATCCATATAGCATCTATCACGCTGTGAAAGTGATCTTGATTGAACTTTACTTTTCAAACTCTAAACAAATAGTAGTCAAATTTGTAACCTCTGACAGATAGTATAAAGATCCACTAAATTAAATGTTCAAGAAAGCCAGTACCAGCCTTCCCAGTTGATGTGTCTTTTCACTCAGCCCAAGAGGCTGGAGAATGCTCAAGTACATTAAAAGCTATTACCGTTAATGCACTACAAAGGTGAAAATATGAAATTGCAAGATTTTTTTCTTAATGGGCTATTATTTACTAAGAAACCAGAAAACATTTATTTTTGTTGCACAGAAAATACAGAAACCTTTCGTATTACTGAATAGAATATGAATAGTGTGTATATGTAGGAAGGAGTGCAAAGCTAGTACAAACTCCTGATAGGCGTTTTTTTTTTTTTCTAGCAAAGTATTGGATAAAAGTGTTTCTAGAGACTCTAACCCATCCACTG